>CAUEHT010000104.1:0-52130 GCA_958510875.1 Endomychus coccineus
CACACACACACACACACACACACACACACACACACACACACACACACACACACACACACACACACACACACACACACACACACACACACACACACACACACACACACACACACACACACACACACACACACACACACACACACACACACACACACACACACACACACACACACACACACACACACACACACACACACACACACACACACACACACACACACACACACACACACACACACACACACACACACACACACACACACACACACACACACACACACACACACACACACACACACACACACACACACACACACACACACACACACACACACACACACACACACACACACACACACACACACACACACACACACACACACACACACACACACACACACACACACACACACACACACACACACACACACACACACACACACACACACACACACACACACACACACACACACACACACACACACACACACACACACACACACACACACACACACACACACACACACACACACACACACACACACACACACACACACACACACACACACACACACACACACACACACACACACACACACACACACACACACACACACACACACACACACACACACACACACACACACACACACACACACACACACACACACACACACACACACACACACACACACACACACACACACACACACACACACACACACACACACACACACACACACACACACACACACACACACACACACACACACACACACACACACACACACACACACACACACACACACACACACACACACACACACACACACACACACACACACACACACACACACACACACACACACACACACACACACACACACACACACACACACACACACACACACACACACACACACACACACACACACACACACACACACACACACACACACACACACACACACACACACACACACACACACACACACACACACACACACACACACACACACACACACACACACACACACACACACACACACACACACACACACACACACACACACACACACACACACACACACACACACACACACACACACACACACACACACACACACACACACACACACACACACACACACACACACACACACACACACACACACACACACACACACACACACACACACACACACACACACACACACACACACACACACACACACACACACACACACACACACACACACACACACACACACACACACACACACACACACACACACACACACACACACACACACACACACACACACACACACACACACACACACACACACACACACACACACACACACACACACACACACACACACACACACACACACACACACACACACACACACACACACACACACACACACACACACACACACACACACACACACACACACACACACACACACACACACACACACACACACACACACACACACACACACACACACACACACACACACACACACACACACACACACACACACACACACACACACACACACACACACACACACACACACACACACACACACACACACACACACACACACACACACACACACACACACACACACACACACACACACACACACACACACACACACACACACACACACACACACACACACACACACACACACACACACACACACACACACACACACACACACACACACACACACACACACACACACACACACACACACACACACACACACACACACACACACACACACACACACACACACACACACACACACACACACACACACACACACACACACACACACACACACACACACACACACACACACACACACACACACACACACACACACACACACACACACACACACACACACACACACACACACACACACACACACACACACACACACACACACACACACACACACACACACACACACACACACACACACACACACACACACACACACACACACACACACACACACACACACACACACACACACACACACACACACACACACACACACACACACACACACACACACACACACACACACACACACACACACACACACACACACACACACACACACACACACACACACACACACACACACACACACACACACACACACACACACACACACACACACACACACACACACACACACACACACACACACACACACACACACACACACACACACACACACACACACACACACACACACACACACACACACACACACACACACACACACACACACACACACACACACACACACACACACACACACACACACACACACACACACACACACACACACACACACACACACACACACACACACACACACACACACACACACACACACACACACACACACACACACACACACACACACACACACACACACACACACACACACACACACACACACACACACACACACACACACACACACACACACACACACACACACACACACACACACACACACACACACACACACACACACACACACACACACACACACACACACACACACACACACACACACACACACATTCTAAACGAGATAATCACCAAGGCGTGGTACTGGAGAAAGTGACATATTGAAAAGGTGAACAAAGTCCTACAATTTATCGATACTAATTACCAAAACTAATAGGAGAACGAATGCCTTCCAAAACTAACTATCGATAACTACACTTGGACAACTCGATGTTCCCTAACCTCCAAATCTGAATGTCACAGTTCGCAGTACACAATCGAGGTATACTTCATAATTGAGTAGCTTTAGTGGCTCTACTCAATATTCAACAAGCAAAGGTCGGGTTACATAATAAACATTATTAATCTGAAATACAAAACAAATTGAACAAGTAATTTCAATCACTCTCTGGTATATTAGTCTCAAAATTCAGGCTTCACGTTGGGCGACAATTTGTGAGGGTAACAATTTACTCTCACTCAAGGATAAGCTGGAAGCTCTATTTTATCACTTGGTTGCCGACAGCTACAGTGAAGACGGTCGTGAGTTATAATTTTAGATGTTGAGAATTCGGGCGCCAGAGTATTTTAACCAACCAATGAATTACGTATATAACTAGGAGATACAAATACTCATGTACCCAGTTCGATTTACCCTGAACGAAAGAAATAAAAGACCTGTACCCAGAATGATTGAAATTTACTAGTAACTGAGATACTAATATTGATACAGTTTATGACAGAACTTATACTAATGAGATATGAAGCGAATGAATTGAAAATATGGAAGAAGGTATTGTTTAAACATTAAATCGAGAGAACAGTTGAATTTACTCAATATACAAATACTCAATGATTATTTCAATTGTTACATAAAACCAAAATCGGTAGCCTGACCTGGTGAGTGCTGGATGTTATACTTGCCTATTTATAGGTTAATACTTCTAATTGATGTAGGGGCTCCTGCCACAGTTGTAATACCGTTTCCACGATTGTATAGCACAAGTGAATCAGCGACTCCTAAGTAATGTTTCTCACAGCAGACTCAAGCCAGCCTCAATACACTTGAAGTAAAATTAATTCCTGAAGTCAATGAATAAATCAAATGGAATCACGAAGATCATTTACCTCTATCACGATATGGTTTTCCTTCCAGTAAGACAAACTTTACTTCCGTTCACAACAAGTCACGTTGAAACTAAGTTTTAATCCCCTAAGGTGCATTAAATACTCAAATAATTCCAATTATTCCAACCCAAATTGGTAATCGATGCCTTCACTTTCAACGAAAGAATATTCCCAGAATTTGGTTCCAAACACAAGCTTAGTATCATCTCCCTGTTGAAATAACCTAGCAATGCACTTACCGCTTGAACGATTGACCATAAGTAACGCCATTCTCTCTCCCTTCTCGGCGTCTCGTCGTCTCACAGAACAACCCCGAAATAGAAGCGGTAACTACGGATCTGAAACCGAACAACCATGACCCTTAGAATATACGGTCTAGCATAAATGACGTCCCAAGTGTTAACCGATTGTACTTCAGCGGCCATCTCTAAGCCGTTAAGCGGAATTTACACGTTACAAATGCCACACATTAGCACGAAATTACACGGAAGAATTGGAAGATGATGTCAAGAGATACAATAATAGAATGCTTGCAATATAATTCAACTTGAGACAAATGGGTCATGGGTAATCAATATATGAATATTGATAGTGAGAGTATTATAATTATTAAGGGTACCCCGTTCAAGAGTACCACAGGACTGTATGATTTGATATGTTACAGAGATGTTCTACCTGGCACTTATACGATGGGAGATGAGAGAAATAACAGTGAAATGATGGAAATATCTAGCTGATATAATAAGAAACACTATGAAATGCAAGCATGTACATCAATTCCATGAAAAGACCAAGGTTCGGAACGTACACCGGAAATGCATATATCAAAAATTATATGCTTGAATACAAAAATCGAAATTGTGGATAGACTGAAACTTCTTGTTGCATCCTCGTATGCTGGTAACAATAACCATCACAACGAGATAATCTCTTCAATAGAGGGATTGATGGAGGATGATGTAATTGAACTAAAACATACGTAAAGACAAATTCATCATAAATATAAAGATGACCTCAGTGGATAAGTTTGGTAGAGCCTCCTCTTCCATGTAGATATATGATAAAAATATGATAAAAATATAATAATAATAATATAATATATAATAATTTCAATCAAGTTCACGGACAAGGATTATTCCTGAAGGGCGATGGAAGTTATGTTATGGAAAATCGTAGAGTACGCAACGTAAAATTGCGAAATGATAATGAAGATGTTGCAATTGAATTATATGTTGATAATATAATACCCAAACTGAATCTGAAGGAAGGAAACCAGTCTTAAAGATACCTTCAATGTTAGGGTTGATAATTCAATCAAAGATATCAACAAGGTTTTGGATGAACATAAATCAACGAATGAGAAAATTATTCTCAACATGGATAAATCATTTACATTTACTATGTCTGATGGACATTCAGAATGAATGTGATGGAATGGAGACCTATATTAAATCGGAGTATAAAATGATTAGTGATATTATGAGGGAGAACAGGAATGAATTAAAAGAGATCAATAAGACATTCAACGGTGTGAACATGCGTCTACATGACATTAGCAGTAAAGTGGAAGCGTTGGAACGACAGATGACATCTGTGAAACCTTCTAACAAGAGACTCTCATCATCCACAACAACAAAAGAGGTCTATGTGAAAAGTATAACTCCAAATCCTGTGAATATACCCAAAAAATTGAATCTAAACTATATTTCCGCAATGATAAGATGAGTAGAAAACAAGTTGTGCATGAGCTTCATGAGCCGAGCAGGAAGAATTTCAAACGCCGCAGAACAATCATAAAAGGTTTGGATGATTCGTGGCAAATGGATCTGGCTGAAATGAGTAATCACGCTCGTGAAAATGGGGGACTCAAAATTCATTTTGGTAATGATCGATTGCTTCTCGAAATTTCTGTGGACTCGTCCTGTGGAAACAAAATCGGCTGAAGAGGTTCGGAAAGTTGTCAGATCTATATTGGTAGGAGGACATCGTAAGCCCTGGAAGCGATGATTGAAAATAACTCTTTAATAAATGCTCCAACGATCTAATGAATCAACATGATATCAACCATTATGATACGTATAGTGTGAAAATGGCAGCCATTGCTGAACGTGTCATTCGAAGGTTATAGGAAACGCACTACAAACAATTCACATTCAGCGAGAAATACAAATGGCTTGATATACTTGAAGAAATCACAGGAAAAAATAATAAACGTAAACATAGTAATATAAATATGGCTTTAATAAAAGTAACGAAACAGATTGAGATCGAGATATTGAAGCGATCCTACTCACACATTAAGTTAGCTCTTCCTCACAAATACAACGTTGGATATGTGATGCGAATATGTAAAGCTAAACATATTTTCGAATAGATTGGTTGACGGAATTGTTCAAAATTATAAGAGTTCACATAACACCTCCTGTTATATATATTTAGAAAGGAATGTTGGGGGAAACGATGAGTGGAGGATTCTACGAGGAGGAATTACCGAAAACAAAACAACCCGACGTGTATTCAGTCGAAAACATATGACGAAAGAGGAGGGGTCCACAGCATTAGAAGTGGTTGGGTATAGATAATAATCACAACAGTTGGATCGATAATTCGGATCTCGTTGAATGAACTCACCATTGACTATTTGGAGATTATTAGAAACAAACAAAAAGCTGGAATATTGTTGATTCAAGGTTATGGATATTTTAATAGAATAAAATTCTATGACTATGAGGGTGATTCAAGAGTGAAGATTATAATATTTGAAAACATGTATTGTTAAGACCATACTCAAGTCTTTTATATGGAGAAAATTGTGGAATTGATCAAAATAATATTTTTGAGATCTCTGGTCTTCTCCCCTCCCCTCTCTCTTCAGATAACGGGGCAATTTCGAATTCTCATCAGTTTGTATGGAAGCATAGGTAGAAGGTGTTCTCAATATGCTCATAAACAAGCTCTTGTTCGAACTCCATATTCTCGGTCATCTATACTGTGGTCCCGGTATAAAATTAGAAGAACGGTAGAAAAGAGGAGATCCAGGTATGATCCACTCGATAAAGCTTGCCGCTATCACGATATTTCATATCTGCGAAACGCTAGTTTGGGGGAACGTCACGAGGTGCATAAAATATTACAGAACACTGCTTGGCAACGTGTCAAATCTAAGGACACAAAATTTGGAGAGAGGATCGCCGTCTTCGGTGTGAATAAAATTATAGAGGAAGAGAGGGAATTGGAGATAAGTATGAGGGAGAAGGTTCGGTTTGGAATTGTAAGAAAAGTGATGGAGAATGTGTTTCACTCATCCAATCTGAAGAGTTCTGAAAGTTGCACGAAAACAATTCAAAAAAGCAGGTGGTCAAAAAAATTTTCGATTAACGAGAGTAATTCCTGTTCCTAAGACTAGAGAATTTCTACCATTTTCATTTCCTCTATTTGCTCATCAGCTGCTGGAGCATTGGCTAGAGGTGGTGCAGACATTGCTAAGGCCGTCAACGACACAACAAAGCAGCTCGCAAAACAACACTTATAATTGTGGTCAGCTACATTTGGAATTTCTCTATAACTACAGTTGTAGTCGACTAAAATTGTATTTATTAGTATATAAATAGATTGCTGATGGAGTTTTCATCAATCATCTTTCAGACATTCACTATTACGAGTAAGAGCTTCCGCTTGTCTGTAGATTTCCACCCACCAATAGAACTAGATCCTCATTCATATAATTCTATCGCACTTGTTGGTTTGCATACTCACAATAGCATCCCGAAGATTGAAGAAAGTTTTCATAAATTTTATTATAAAATGTGGAGGTTGAGGAAAAAGTAGTAACTATACCTACGGGGTCCTACGAGTTGACAGACATCGAGTATTTCATACAAAGTGGAGTTTGTGGGATAGGAGTGAAGCAAGAAGAACGTGACCGAAAATTATCGCTTAAATCTAACAACACTCTACACTCAGAGTTGAAGAGTGATCCTGGAGTGTGTTTTATTCCTCTTCATAGTATAAGCGAACTGTTGGGATTCAACAAAAAGAAATTGATATTTCGAGAACTACATGTATCTGACCGACCTATGAACATAATCAAAGTTGAAACTATTAGAGTGGAGTATATTAACAATAAGTTAGCTCGAAATTTCTAATATTTAAAATATAACCGACGACCTTCCTTCACTGTAGCTGTCGCCAACCAAGTGATAGGATAGAACTTTAGTTTATCCTCTGTGAGAGCAAAGTGTAACCCTTACAATTTTGTACCCAAAATTTAGGGCGTTAAAATTTGAATGAAAGACATCCTCATATTCACCATCAGTCATTATCTACAACGGGTTCGAAGGTGAAGGTTGCTGCTGCAGCATTATGATTGGAGAATTTTTTGATGTCCCTTACTTACAATAACGTAAAAACTTCAGAAATTCAACGAGCAAAAATCAACGGAGAGATTATTCGAGAAGAATATACAAATAGTATTATTTCACACCTGCTATCCACACACATATTTCGGCAACAGCGACGAAATTGAGATTTCATTCAATTAACAAGATATTTTGGTAGATTTGGTCTCGTCTGCTTTATCCTTCGAGGTAGAATTCCAGCCAGAAGCAAGTAGTGATGAAGAATGTACGCTAGACAATTATTTTGGAGCATTTCTCCTTGAATATTCCAGTTATTAATTGAATGGAAAAGAGATAGGAGAGGTACGCGATTCTGGTGATGTCAGCACCATCAGAGTTTATCTAACATATGCCCAACAATAATCTATACCTCTAGCTTTCTCGTGATGGTCATATAAAGATGCAATAAGTTCAGTCTACAAAAATAGAATTAATTTATGGATACCGTTGAATTATCTACTAGTCCTATTCATAGACTACAGCGAAGTTCTGAGTGGTAAATATAAGCTGCGGTTGATAAGGTCTCGAATTGATAACGATTGCTATTCTGATAGCACAGGTACGAAAAGGGCTTGATTAATGTGAAGCAATAAAAGTGAGACATGTCTCCCCAAATGATCAAGTTCAATTCCATATTTTAGGGTGTTTGAGTGCTGAAAAGCCTATATTGATTCCTTTCTTTAGTTGGATCTGCATGGAAATCCGTTGATGAAGGAGAGCACTCGCGACATTCGAGCACTAAAAACATCAATGAACTGGGAACGTCCCAGATATGTAATTCTAGCTTTTTAAATATATTGGAAAATTATTCCTCGTAAACAAAGTGCATCTTTCGATAATATAAACCTGCTCGATGTAAAATTACGCTCGAATCCACACTATTATTCATATGAAGAAATAAAATTGAATTTCAACGATCAACAATACGTGGAAGCGTACCAGATGTACTATGATCTCCAGAACTCGTTTTCAAATAAAATGATGAACGCGCCAATGTTAGATTATATAGCTCCCGAGAATAGAGCAATTTTCTTGATTGATTGTTCGAAACAAAACATTGCTATAAAGTCATCAACAGTTGACGTCCAACTAGAGATGGAAAGTATCCTGAATTTCCGTAAAACGCTCGAGCTTATTGCATCATAATCAACGACCGTATGTTGGAGTAATCTCCGATTACCGGATCAGTTCGGAATTTAGTTTGAAGAACCAAGTGATGAGTTGCATGAATCATCATATTATTAGTTTAGTTTTAAATGATGTACTATCAAAATAAATATGTATTTTCCCAGATAAATGTAATTATTATTATATTCGATATTTTACTTCTCGAATGGTAGGTGATGATGTAGACATCCGGCGATCATAGTTTGTAAACTATGGTCGCCGGTTGCTGGGAATGAAACAATTTGAAACAACTGATGACGTTATCAGCCAGTTATCAACGTTAGCAATGACATCGAAACGGAGAGTTGCCACCACTATCCACGTTCACGTTTTTACGTATGGAAGAGAGAATCATTTCAGAAAATGTTCAGTGAAGGAATGAATTTAGCCGCGCACGTTCGTGATTCCAATGTGGCTACATGGTCCACCATCAATTTAATTAAGTTAACAGTTAATGAAGTGTGTCTAAAATTCAGTCTAGATATATGAAACGATAAAAGGAACTATTTACATTGGAATATACTACTTAACCAACGCGTTCTAATAAATGAAGATCTATTGGATTGATTAGGTAATCGTGGCTAAAAATATAACGCTGAAAAGGGTATTATACCGAGATTGTTGAGGAAAAACACACATATATATCATTTAGAAATTTGTGATAAGACTCATGCACGGAAGAAATATTACGTTCTAGACGCTATTGATTTCGAATCATTATTCATGCTAATGCGAACACCTAAAGTTATCAAATTACGTGAACCGTTTTCGTTAATGAAATTTATTATGATGAAATATTATGAGTACGAGGAATTCTATGAACAACATTGTAAGGAACTGTTGAAAACAAAAATAACCAATTGATACATTCAGTAGAAAAGTTGAGAACTTCAGTATTGGCCGTGGAAGAACAAGCCGGGGAAGAGCGTCAAAGAGTCGAGGAACATGAACTTCGAGCGGAAAATGAACGTCTAAAAGCTGAAACTGGACGTAAACTTGCTGAAGAACGTGAATGTCTTGCGAAAGAACGATGTCAACGCTTGTCTCAACAAATTCAAATGAACGTTATCGCCTTACGGAATAACATTGCGCCAAATATTGTTCCACTTACGATAAATTTGAGAAGAAGACGAGATTTAGGTGATTACTCTGTTATTGTAATAAAATTTATTTTATAATTTTCTCCTTCAATTTTAGGATACTATCGAACATCGAATGATATGAGACCAGAATGGTACCTCATGCGTCGGCAAGAGGATGTTTGGAGTGATGTCGAAAGAAAATTACAATATCGAGGAATGCGATTGATATGCGAAGGTCAAACATATCTCATGCTATCGATATTGATAACGGAGTGAAACAGAATTCCCGTACCGATTAGAAATGATATGCAAGAGGAAATCGTATTCGTGCCAAAGAAGAAAAGGAAGATAAACAATTGATTACTGACGTCAACTTCGAGTCATTGATAGAACGCGTCATCAATCACAAAAATAAAGCTTTTGAATTAGCAAATGATAATGTCAATATATTGATGTGAAAATATTGGGTTCTTCTATTATTTCAAAAATGGAAACAGAGTTGACTATGAAATGCGCTTTCGTTAATTATTATATATGTTTCATCATTCAAGTGTTCATCATCGTTCGTAAGCTGTGATCACCGGCTCGAATCAGCGACCATCGTTGATGATGTCATCATCGTTCGTAAACTATGGTCGCTGGATTGAATTATTCACCATCACCGGTTTGAAGCAGTGGAGACATCTCATGTCTGAATTTTTGTAATCATTCTTTTAGTTTCATTAAAACACATGTCTTCATACAATCATTTATTCATATGGTGAATAACTTTCTTTACATTTTTAACAAATATTTTCAATATTAATACTGATGAAGAAGATAAAATAGCATACAAAATTGTTGAAATTTTAGGAATCACTCTTTCTAGTGGAGATGATGTGAGTTTAGAGATGATGCTGTTGTTGTTTCTTGTAAGAGATATGTTAAACATGATGATTGTCGGATCATTCGTCATCCAGCCATATTCCCCTCACTGCGATCGAAGAAATTGAGTTTGAATCTATAATGTATGATTGTACGATTGTCTTGTAAAATCTTAAATGTGAAACCTTCGAATGATTATCGTTGATTCTTTGAAAATTCATCCGAATTCATTCGAAAGGGTTACATTCCTCACCACCACCAGTAGTGACATCCTTCAGACAAATATAGATGCGTTCAACGTGTTGAGGAACGTTTTCGTATAGAATACCATTCAGAATTGTGGTTAGAATCACAAAATTTGTTTTTAACGCCCTCACTCCCATCATCATCTTCACTTTTCACACTCAATGTGTTCAACAGTCTCATATCTTCAAATCTGTCACCGTAAAAATTCAAGTCTCTTCTTAGTTCATGAACTTTCTCCATGAATTCGCAAAGTCTACGTGTGGATTCTTCAACAGATATATGAATAATGACATATTTGCAGACTTACTAGATATCTATATCACCATCTTCGTGGGTTAGGAATTTGAATAACCTCCAGCTTTACACTTTACTACACATGGAGTTCTCAATATTAGGGTGATGAATAATGGTTACATTATCATCATTTTTATTCGCATTTATTCCTTACCCGATCATCCTAGTTCGTTAACGATGGTAGCCGGATTGGAACAGTGACCGTCGCCTGTGATGTCATCGTTCGTAAACTATGGTCACCGGATTGAATCAGTTACTGTCACCGATTTGAAGCAGAGACGTCATCGTCGTACGTATACTATGATCACCGGATCTTGGTCTCAATAAAACAAACTCGTCAAAATCTTTATTTATTTTGATATCACCGGTGTTATGTAATTTCCTGTTTATTTTTCATTCCAATTGGATCGTTGATACCTATAGTTTCCAGGTTCCACAGTTCTGACATTTTAGTACTATCCAGACACTTCAATGTAATATTATCACCTAAGGAAGGTTCTGATTCTCTGATTTCTCTCATCAATGTCCAACCGAACTTTGTACCAATAGCTCTAAGCCCATTTTCTAATCGATGCGTCTTCTCAGTAATCAAATGATCATACTCATCTGAACCCATGAGTAGTTCAATTCTGGACATATCATATCCTAAGTCTGTTATGTAAATCTTCTCTTCCTTTAATTCATTCATTCATGTATTCCGATAAATTATTCCTAATTTCAGACTCTGTCTTTGAACAAATGATGGTAAAATGTTTGCGATAACAAATTATACATTTCACTGGAGTTCTACAAATAGATGATTTATGTCCTTCCTTCAAACATGAGAAACTGCACCTTTCAGATCTAACTAATTCTAGTTAATCTTTGATTGTTAATTGCTGAGCTTTCAAACAATCTTGACTAGCATGACTTTTTTCACAAAAAATGCAGTTTTCCATGCCTTTCCCAGAAAATGACGCCCCAGTCCCTGTAAAACTTCCTTCATATTTTTGAAAATTCTTCACATTCCTCTTTGTATTTGATACTTCAACACCATCTGATATACCAGATTTAACAAATTACAATCGTTCCGCATCTTGCACTTCTTTTTCCAAAAAATCTCATAAGATTATTGAGACGATGATCAGTCGGATGTTCAAAGTCTTCATCATAGCCAGATAAAGTATTTCTCTGCCATACTTCAATTATTTCTCCTGGTAAACTAGATTTCACCAATATGTATATGAAAACCGCAACTAATAATAATAATAATAATAGTAATAATAATGCCACTCAAGCTCATCATGCATCGAACCGATAGCTTTCTTGTTCTTAGATCTGGCATTTGATATTACCATCCCCAATAATTGTCTAACATATAACTCGACTAAAATATGTCTATTACCGAATCTTTTCTTAAGGGCTTAAATAACTTTTGGATAAGTGTCAGATGTTACCGGGTAACTATTTACCAGCTTATAAGCTCGAGTATCTGGCTTTATAGAATAGAATAGAATAGAATAATTTATTGATCCATTTGCTATTTACAGAGAATAGATAGGACAAGTCAATACAACGCATTTAATTTTAATACTATTCAATAAAATTCATGTCTAACATGTAGAAAGCCACTTTGTCTATATAAGAGAAACACTTCACTAAAACATGACAGTACCCATTAAAAATTTAAAATTAAAATATTTACATTTACATATATTTACACAATACCTAAATTACATATTAAAACTAACACAACTTATTAAAATTGTCATTCATTCCATAATGTGGTTTTCAATAAAATATAGCATGTTATGTTGTAAATCACTAAAAATGTTTATTTATTTATTTATTTATTTATTTATTTATTTATTCAGTAAACAGATACATTAGATCAAAATGTTACAGAACCACAGGAAGATCCTAAAACGGTTCTAACTAATACATTAAATCTCCTCTAACTAATAACATAATATAATCCATTCATAAAGTTGAATTTAAACAACAAAAAATACAATTAAAATTTAAAATTTACAAAAGAAAATCATAAAGTGTGAATTATTATTCATATTTTCTACCCATTTAAAAACATAATAATTTTAATTCATTTGCGGAATAGACAAAAATTCCAATTAGCTAGGTGGTCTTAAAATTTTTAAAGCTAATGCCGAACATATCTCGGTCACTTTGATTGAATATTTTGCATGCCCGAGAGATTGGTGAAGCAAGCACAGCTGGGTTGGATAGGTAGATCAAATTAAATCTTCTAACACTATTAGATCGAGGCACCTGAATGTTAATATAACTTAACAAATCTGGGCTATCAATGACACCATTGCAGATTTTATATAAAGTTGTTAACAAGCATTGATTTCTCCTATCCTCCAACGTACTTACTCTAGCCAAATCTCTCAAACGCTGTGTGGGAAAATCCCTTGGGCAAGAAAACCTATTCTTTTTATAATAAAAGTAACGCAAAAAATTATTTTGCATAACCTCAATCTTTTTACAATATTTTTCATTTAAAGGGTTCGAAATGAGTGAGCAATACTCGATTTTACTTCTGATAAATGAAAAATAAAGAATTAAAATTCCTTTCGGATCTTTAAAGAATTTAGTCGACCTTTTTATTAATCCCATCATTTTATAACACGAAGTTATTACATCATCAATATGATCATGAAAGTTGAACTTATTATTCATAATAACACCAAGATCATGGATTTGCCTCACTGATTTCAGTTCTGAATGCCCAATAACATATTTGGACAACCTTTCTGATTTCTTTCTACTTATGGACATAACATTGCACTTATTAATATTTAAAGTAAGCTCATTCAAAACACACCAATCATTAAATCTATACAAATCACTCTGAAGAATAATGGCATCACTGACGTCATTAATCCTACGGTATAATTTCACATCATCCGCAAATAAAAGACAAAAGGACTGAAATATTTCTGACAAATCATTAATAAAAATTAGAAAAAATGGGGGACCCAGTTTTGAGCCTTGAGGAATTCCTGAATTGGGAATAAAAAGAGAAGATGTAAACTTGAGAAAAGAAACACAACATTCCCTGTTCTGAAGATAAGAGGCAAAAAAACGGATAGCCCCATCTGTCGCACCCAATTTACTAAGTTTTTTAAGTAATATATCATGAGAAACCATATCAAAAGCTTTACTAAAATCAGTATAAATTACATCTATTCCACCTCTGTCCTCCATAACTCTAGAAACATATTCAGAAAAAACTAATAGATTTGATTCAGCGGATCTCCCTTTATAAAACCCATGCTGATTAGGTGAAATATACTGTTTTACACTGTTATAAAGAATCTTGTAAATGACATTTTCAAATACTTTGCCTGGACTATTTAAAATCGAAATAGGTCTATAATTCGATATCTCAGCCTCATTACCTTTTTTAAAAACTGGTGTAATTTTTACTAATTTCCATTTCATGGGAAACACTCCTTGTTGAAAACATAAATTAAAAATATGCAGCATCTTATCAGCTAATTCATATTTTAGTTCTTTAAAGAAGAAGGTTGGAATACCATCCAGACCACTACTTTTTTTGGATTTTAATTCATCAAAAGCTCCCAATACATCATTTAGATTTATCATACCAAAATGTAAATTTAGAAAATTATCATTATCTTGAACTACAGACTCTAAACTATAGCACGATTTTTTGGTACTGTAGACTGAATTAAAATAATCAGCAAAAGCATTTGAAATATCTTTACCTTTGAAAGCCTGCCCATTCCATTCCATCCTGTCAAGCAATTTTGATTTAGATCTTAATGAATTAATATATGTCCAAAACTGTTTGGAGTCATTCACTACAGATTGTTCAACAGATTTAATATAATCAATATAAGCATTTTGAATACGATCTTTAAGATTCTTACGGACATCTTTAAACCTTGACTCAAAGTAGGGTGAGACCCTCTTTTTCTTAACCAACATATTTTTCTCTCTACACAACTTTTTAATTTCATCATTAAACCAAAGGGGATATTTATCATCACGTTTAATCATTTTTTTAGGAACAAATTTATTTATCGCCTCATAAATAATATCATACAATAGATCCACTAATGGATCTACCGATTCCATTAGCAAAAAATTACTCCAATTATACTCACTCAAAAATTTCTTAATATCTCTCATATTGGCTTTGTGATACTGAAAATATTCAACATTATTATTTTGATTATTTACATCTGTTACCGAATAAGGATTACTGGGAATAGTAAACTGAAGAGTTAGCGCCGGGTGATACCTATCTTCCACAACAAACGGACAGTTTTCGTGGTTCACAGTACTATTCTCAATATTAGCTAAAGCCAAATCTAAAGTTCTACCATAACAATTCAAAACATTATTGATAGACTCCAAATTCAGAAGAGACATTAAATTTGAAATTATATTAGTTTTACAATTACCATCAACCGCATGATTAATTACATTATATATATTCGGCAAGTTAAAATCGCCTACTATAACAACACGACAGTTATTTTTCCATAATGCAATTAAGTCAGTAAAAATTTGCACAAAATTCTCATAATTCTTACTATTACTACTAGGCCTAAAATAAACAGTACATATAAGAAAAATAACCCCTGATTTATAAAAACTACAAATAATACACAAAATCAGGTTCGGATACTATTTTAACTAATCTAGGTCTCAAATCAGATAAGATAGCTAAAAGTACCCCACCCCCTCTTTCCAACAAAACTCTATCGGATCTAAACACATCATACCTATTATCAAAAATTTCATTATTCAAAATTGAAGAATTTAACCATGTCTCTGAGAGCGCAATTATATTAAAATTATTTTGCAAAACTGATAACAAAAATTCATTTGTTTTTGTCCTCAGTCCCCTTACATTCTGATAATATAAATCAAACTCGTTCTTATTATCTATAATCACTAATAATATTATTAAACATCAAAACAACTGTTGATAAAACAAAAATGAAACAAAAACTCTTTCTTCTCATTTCAAAAGAAAAATTACTTAAAAATATGAAATAAAAATAATATTATTATGTATTATGTACATTATTAATTCTAAGAGAACCATAAAACTTATTGTTTAACACCTGCAAGAAAAGTGTCAAACTGAGCTTTTGTCGAAAACGAAAAAACTCTACTTCCATCAGTTTTTCTTAAATAGATCTTACCATTATTTACCCAAACAAATTTCCAATTTTCTTGAACTTTAAATTTACGCGCCATTGATAATAGTTTCTTTCTAACAGGTGTCAAAGCTTCATTAACATAAATAGGTGAACTTTGTTGCATTCCTAAGTGAGTAGTATTAAGATCCCTCCTCACCTTTCTACACTTAAGAAACTCATTTTTATCATTATTTCTTAAAAACTTTAATAATATTGTAGGATATTCAATACCAGGAATCTTCCGAAGTTGAAAACAAGAATCAATCGCATCCCAGTTTAACTTGAAACCAATTGCAGTAGAAAGGTTCGTAACAGCGGCAGACAAGGTTTCTCCTTGCCTCACTGGTAAACCATATACCTCAACAACATTAGAACGATTTTCTTGCTGAGATAAATCAACTTCTTCCTTCAAAAACTGAATGTCCTTTTTTAAAACCTCGTTTTCACCTAATAGCTTAGTAATAATGTCCTGCTGAGTTTGTATAATTTTATTTTGTGTTTCAATGAGATTCTTATTATCCCCAATTTTGTCATGACAGGAATTCAGCGAGACATTGATATTTTTCTCTAGATTTGCTTGACTCACAGCAATGTCGCTTATTTGTTTTCTTAAATCAACAAGCAATTCATGAATATTTTGTGTCTGGCTAGAAGTCCCAGACTGAGACTGTTGACTGCCGCTGTCTGATTTAATAGGTTTGGGATTTTTTTTTGAATCACCTGCCATACTAATGTCAGAATCAGAGAAAGTTCTGCTTTGACGTCTTAATTGCAAACAATTACCACAATTCCACTTTTCTCCCAAAATTTCAAATTCTACTTCGGAAATGTTCACACATTGCCAATGAAAGAAACCAGAGCAATTACAACACTGAATCTTTTCCAAGGAATGCCTAGAGATAACCACTTCACAAACTGTACATGAACTCATAGGTATTTCATCTAAATTAAACTTGGAAATCAAAAATTATATGCCAGAATTAGTGATAGGTAGTTTAAATAAAAATATTTCACCATAAAAGAAAAGAAACTAGACGTTTTAAAAGTTATTTGAATCATTTATAAGACTGCATAACTTTATGAATGTATTAGACAATACGTCAACACTATAGACTGACCTTGAGCACATCTGCACTGTACGGAGTTCAGAACGCTACTGTTTAAAATCATAATGCAAAAATTCAAGGTGAGAATAAAAACATTTATTCGAAAGAAATCTTTTTATTTTTATTTTAAAAATGCTAAAAGTTATTTTTTCATCTTTTATGTAATCTGGCAGTTTATTGTAAAATTTCAGAGACAAATAGACATGTGAATTTAATGTTTTGGACAATCTGTATCTAGGTAATATCAGCTGACTACCACACCTTGTATCATAGGAATGGACATCTTTCCTTTTCTCATCATTGCCACGTCGTCTCACATACAATAAACACTGAAATATAAAACAGCATGGCAATGTCATTATGCCAATTTTTGCAAACAATGGTCTACAGTGCTCCCTTTGTCCAACTTGCAACAATACTCTTACCGCCTTTTTTTGTAACAAAAATAATTGTTCAGCGTGAGAAGAACCTCCCCATAATAAAATAGAGTATGTCACTACATTGTGAAAGATCGCAAAGTAGGCCATTTTTCTGGATTCAAGTGAAACAGAACACGCCAATCTTCTGAGTACATAAATAGAAGTTGAAAGCCTTTTTGATGTGTAGTTAATGTGATCTTGCCAATTTAAAGAACTATCTAAGTATACGCTCAAAAGCTTTACGGATGCTTCTCTTTTATACGAGTATTTTGAGGATATTAAAGAAAAATTTAAAGTTTCCGTTTTACTCAAGTTCAAAGTAAGATAGTTGCAATAAAACCATTTGAAAAGGTTTTGTTCAGATGCTTCTATTGTGGATTTTGTGATATCTTTACTTTCATTGCTTGTGAAGACTGAGGAATCATCCGCATAAGCCGTTGGGTGTACATTATCTGGTAAAACAGAGAACATGTCATTCAAATAAACCAAAAACAGAATAGGACCTAAAATGGAGCCTTGCGGTACACCAAATTTTACCAAATGCTTAGTGGAGATATTGCCTTCATATTTAACGCTCTGCATTCTATTATTTAAGTAGCTTTCGAAAAGTTTAAGGCTTTTACCTCTAATTCCGTAATAATTCAATTTTTGCAGTAATAGATCATGACGCACCGTATCGAAGGCACTGGATAAATCATAAAAACGAGCAGTGCATTCTTCTTTCTTCTCAAAGGATTCTAAAATTTTTTCACATATATTTGTTAAAGCACTTGTCGTCGATTTTCCTGTTCTATAGCCATATTGTGATTCATCTAAGATATTGAAAGCTTCTAAGTAATTTATTAGTCTATTTTTTAAAGCAGTTTCAAAAATTTTTGCCACAACTGGTATAATCGGAATAGGTCGATATGAATCATAATCAGCCTGAGAACCTTTTTTAAAAACTGGAGATACTAAAGATATTTTTAAGCATTCCGGATAAGTTGCATGAAGGAAAAATTATTTATCAATTCAGCTATCGGTTTGATTAAAATATCGGCTACACATTTTATAGTTTCAGCTTCAAGACCATAAAAATCTCTTGACTTTGAGTTTTTTAAATTTTTTATGATTTGTGATATTTCATTGTGTTCCACGGGCCTAAGAAAGAATGAATTGCGAGGCATTTTTTTCTTTTGAAGAAAGGCAGAAAAATCAGTATTATCTTTGATATTAAAATTTTTCATTAAATCATTAATCTTGTTAATAAAGTGATTAGCAAATTCATCAGCATTTAATTGTGAATTATTAGAACAAGATTTTTTATTAAGTTTATTATTATTTATAATTGCCCATGCTGCTTTTTGCTTGTTTTTTGAATTATTAATATAATTGTCATTGAAAGAGATTTTTGACTTATTTATTGCCCATTTATATTGTTTTTTATATTCTTTATACATATTTTTATTAATTTTAGTATTAGAAGCTTGAGCGATAATTTGCAATGTAGATAGATTACGTTTCATATCTCTTAATTTATTATTATACCATTCACATTTAATTGGCTAACTTTCTTTTTTATGAAACATTTTTTATGTATATTTGAGAGGGTATTTATAAGGACATTTGCTTGCAAATTGGGAAAGCTTTCGCTGTAAAATTGGCTCCAATCTATGTTACAAACTTCAGAATGGAACTCGATTTTTCCCGATTCAGTTAGCGGTCTGCATATGGGTGTAGTGTGAGTGGAATGTTCAATTTTTATGTTAAGTAAAATAGCTTTGTGATCAGAAAATTGGGGATCATGTACTTTCACACAAAACATGTCATCAGGCATGTTTGTGAAAGCGTTATCAATTCTAGTATTACTTACTTCTATTTGTAACCCTCCTATCGACGTGCACCATATCCCTCAAATCATAACTTAGGAAAGTATCCCGACAATTAATTACACTCCTATCCTGATATTTGAAGTTAATATTGAAATCGCCACAAACCAAAATACGTTTATCCAACGGAAGCTGTTCAAGTAAGCTATTTAATTTTTCAAAATAAACCGCCAGATTTCCATTTGGTGACCTATATGAAATTACAATTATGATATTAAATTCCAGTAATTCAATTGCAGCAAATTCTTCATCGACTTCTGTCGACATGCTACAAGCATTATAATTTTTTGTTTTAAAAGATTTCTTTACAAATATGCATACACCTCCATGTTTGATTTTTTCTCTACAGAAATGGGCCGCCAAGTACATACTAGGAAATTTTGTATTAAGTAATTCATTTTCTATTAACCATACTTCTGCCAAACAAATTATGTCAATATTATTTTCAGAAATATAATTTTCTAGTTCATTGATTTTTTTTAAATAATGACTGTATATTTATGTAGAAAATATTTATTTGCTTAATAATATTAGGAGGTGTTTGTTTATATTTAAGTACATTACTTTTAGAATGACTGAACCCTATTGATTCTTTTGGATCGAAAAAATGTGTACCTTTTGATTAAGGTATCATTTGGCCAGAAGGAGGGAATATACAATTTATCAGCTAGTTTGAGATCAGCACCAACCCTAAAAGCAGCATTTTCACCTTTAGTATCTAGCTTGGTCACTTCGAATTTGTATCCCGGTGCACGTTGTTCCAGGTAGGATTGTACACCTTCTGAAGTCACCGTTGATCGACATCGTCCTACGTATATCCACAGTCTACGTTCCGCAGCTGTAAATTCGGCATCTGCTTCCAGTTTGTCTGTATTCTTTCCAATTATTATTTCCACTTTTTCTTTAGATTTTTTATTTGTTGGAAGATTATTTATCGATTGATTATTTGCACATTGGTTCTTCACGTGTTTACATTTCACCACTTCCTTTGTAGATTGTTTCTTTCTTGACCTTTTCATTATTGGTTTTTTAATATCCAGATTAATAACTGTATTATCTGAAGAGTCCGATGGTAATGAATCATTTAAATTACATTTCACATACACGTTATTATAATCGAGACTACAATTATTTTCATTTTCATTTTCAGAGCGTTCTGAATGCTGATTACTATTTATTTTTGTAAGCAGATTAATCAAGTCAATATTACTTTCCTCTATATTAAGAATTTCTTGACGGAGTTTGACTATTTCGTTCATTAAAGGTGTTGTATATTCTTCAATTACACTGTTTAGTAATATTTTCAAATCATCAGGTAACATACCTTGAGATCTAGGAACATCCTGCTGTTTACTAGCTTCCCCTCGAGTTGTGTATACCATTTTTCTAAAATTTAAACACTTAAAAACTTTATAAAATACTGGAGCTCGCGAAATCACGTCCGTTAGCTACGTTAGTTCGGCAGTTTATACATTGCATTAAGTATTGAAATTTGTCAGATTGTTCCAACTCTTCATCATCATTTATTTTTGAAAATTGAGACCATCAAGACAACAAACTGGCATATTCACCATCAAATTTCTTTATTTCAGTCTTTGGTAATTTGTACTTTCTTCTGTTCATTTGAGTATCAGCATCTGATACTATTGACACTACTTCATCCTCAATCATATCATGTTGTATTGTGATAATTGAATTTATTCCAATATTGACTCGGACAATTATTTCAGCAATCTTACAGTTATATTCGCCAACTAATTCCATTCCTTCTTCCAACACGGGGTCCTCTACTCCTGCATCAAGAAGTAGGTCTATGATTTGTTTATGATAGTCGAGTAAATTATCTTTCAATTTTCTCAACTGTACTGATATAACTTTAAAAAAGATAGATGATTGTGTATCCTTGAATAATTCCTCCATTAACTCTTGTTTCATCTTTAAGATTGAATTACTTTTCAGTTTTCTTATTTTGACAAGTCTCTCCATCTTTTGATGTTCGAAAATTTCACCTGAATTTACCACTTCTATCACGTCGGGTTCACCAAATTTTAGAGAAGTAGTTTAATTGAAACAAACTGGTTTGAAGCAGTGACGTCATCATCGTTCTTAAACTATGAACTCCGGATGTTTAATTCAATAAAATACCACTCACTCGTCAAAATCATAATTTATTTTGATACCCATGAAACTATGGTTAGATGTTTTCCCCTAAGATTTGCATCATTGTTCTGATTTTTCTCATGAAAAATATGAAAATTAACATTTTGCATGTCGTGACCTTTCATTTATTACCCTTGAAGCTATGGTTGCATCAAAATTGACTTTTTTCCATCTATCTCAACCACATTGGATGTTTCTCGATGTAAATTACAACATTCATATTCTACACGTCAATACCTTTCATTTAATTCCCATAACGCTATTTTTCTAGAAACATGAATTTTCCTTGGCGCGAGAGACCGGTCTGGCTGATCAATATATAAAGAGTATATTCTTGTTCAGCACATCACGTAGATTCAGAATATGTAATAAAATAACCACTTCTGGTGTGACGTTGTGTAGACTATATAACCCCCTTCCCGATTTACCCAGATGATGATGCTTAGTCAATAAAAACATGATTGACAGATATCATTCATAGATGGTGTGCAGCTATCTAGATATTTCTTGAAAGCTCACGTACACCATGACACGCACACCACATATGTTATGACGCTGATGTCACAACCGCCATGACAGTTCATAGATTCACCTGACATAGACACCATGACAGTTCAAAGACCCGCTATCACGTGACAGATGCCATGAAAGTTCGACAGGCGCGTGACAGACGCTCCATGAATACACCACGTCATAACCGCCAAGACACCTCGTGGAAGGTTCACGTGACAGACGTCATGACACACGCCATGAGAGATCTACACCTTGTTGAAGACCTCACGTGACACACGCCATTGAACCTTGTTGAAGACTCACGTGACATACACCATGACACTTCGCTGAAGACCTCACATGACAGAAGTCATGACACCTCGTTGAAGACATAAGTGACAGACGCCATGACACCTCGTTGGAGACCCACGTGACAGCTGCCATGACACTCCTTCAAGCCACCATGATACAAACACGTCATAGACATCGTGACAGTGAATGGATCCATCATGACAGGTCACGTTACAGACGCTTCATAGATCCACACATGACAGCCACCATGACATATGACAGATCATGTGACATACTTCACACCCACCATGACAGTTCATGCGATAGGCGCCATGATACCTCTTCCAAAACCATGTGACTGACTTCAAGTCACCTTCGTACAAACAACCTGGATATACAACATAACAAACACACTTCTCACAAACACCTTGTATATACATTCGACCAACCAAACTCGCTATCACTGGTAACACTATCTACCCGATTACACTAATATCATACACCGGATGCCAATCGCCAGCACAGGCCGGATGCGTAGACCGGTCCAAAGGAAGTCATCCTAATCTACTCGGGTCTGAATAACTCTCATGGCATATATTTGGATCATACAGTTTTACTATGAATAAGAAACAATCGCCTTTTTCCACTGAAAATACTGTCCAAGTACAAAGGACCATATAGCTACCAAGTGTAGTCATGATCAGAGTAAGCTGAAATATGAATCAAAATATGTCTGTGTAAGCTCTAGCTTAGGCTAATAATGCCGGAAAGATTCACCCTCGGCTGGATATGAGACTGGCTCTAGTATATTGCTTTTCCGTTTATGCTTTTCTATCTCTTCTAAGCTGCCTAGATATTGGTCCGGTATGCCGTTTCAATACTGATAAATTTTCTTGTAGAATGGTGGGACCTGAACTCGAAATATGTTCATCTAATGCTGATATTTCACCTCCATTTTTCTTCAGATGGGCAAAATGTTCCTTTCACCGATTTAGAGTATTCCTCCTAGTTTGGTTCACGTAGCATACCAAACACGATTTACAATAATAACATTTCGTTAATCCCGGATTTGACGATGTCGGAAACCTTATTGAAGGTTATTCAGCTTCTTTTCTCCTCATTCAGACATGGGTTGTATTGCAAATTTCCGAATGAAGATCCACGTAGTTCTTCAAAATATATACATCTGAAATCTTGCAAATGTATGATTCACTCATATTCTCTGCGGAACAAAGATTTTCTAAATCAGCAATCAGTAAGAAATAAACTTGATCTACGATGTGCATGGACATCTATGACAATTCATAGATTCGTCCGTGAGAGTTCATAGATCAACCATGACAGTTCATAGATCGGCCATGACAATTTCATCACCATACTTTCAGCATGACAGTGCATCATATGACATGCACTCACCATGCCTGATACTTCATCATAGTTCATAAACTATGGTGTTAGTCATCGCAGATTGTAAACTATGATCACCAGATATTTTGAGCGACTGCGTACCTTTACCTCACCCTCGGTTCGTTATCGCAGAAAACGATCGTTTCGACTGTTTGAATCGTCTTGATCGTTTATCATATCATAATCGTTTTTCCAATAGGTTTAATTATTTTTCCATACGTTCTCATCTTTTTATTTTTAATAAAATTTATGTATCTCAAACATTTACTCTCATTAAAAACAACCTGTACATTTCCCATACGTCACAAAACTATTGAGAAGTGACAGTTTATATGTGACATAATAATAATAATAATAATTAATAATAATGATTGATCGTCTTTATTGGTTAAGGCACAAAATAAGCGCAGCTTAGCCAGAGACTACTCTTACACTTAACCTGAGATGTACAGATATAGTCAGCTCAAGTGAACAAAGGGGGGAAAGAGAAGATGTATAAACGTAACGCATAACAATAATTCATTACATAGGTACCTAGATGAAATATGATGTGACAAGGAAAGTAAAGGCTAAATACGATTCAAGAAAAGGTATTCATGCTTAAGTTAGTGTTCAGGAAGTGTTTTTTCAGAATGACTCTTATTTTTGTTTCCGAAAATTGCATACAATTGATTAACAATAAGTTATAGAATTGTGCGTACAGATAAGAGATATTGATAGCTGCTTCACCTCTAGTTTTTTGTTTTATCCATAGTTGGTACTCTATGACAGTTCATAGATTCACCCGGGACAGCTTGAAACATAAACGCTAAGCGTCGTTTTTCAATTGCCCAACTAGCTCAATTGAAGATAATCAGTCTCAGGGCTCGTAGTGAAACGTGCCCTGTGATTCTAGACTTGTGAATTGCCCTGAGCGTCAACTGCTTAATGAATAACCACAAAAAATGAATTCACAGTCAAGAATACGAAATGGATGATAGTTGATGGAAATTCAGAAAAATAATACAAGTTCAACTTAACAATTTGATTTCTTCCAAACAGAATTTGAACAATAATTTGAAGGAAGTACAATTTGTATTGAAAAGTGTTCATTATAATATAAAATGAACTTGAATTTTGAATAGTAATAATATAAAAATCAGATATTTCAGGTACAATTTTGAATACAAAAATTGAATGAAATATAAATTTAGTTAAGCCCTTCGAACCTTACATATTATTTAAAGAGGTTATCTAATAAAAAGAAATTAAAAGTGAACCCTTGAAATAGGTTACTATAAAAATTAGTGTACTACTAATTCAGTTGGAAAACAAAATCAGTGAAATGAAAACATGGTTATTCAAACTAAAAAATGTTACCCTCCTTGAAACTTGATGGATCTGGAAGTCGGTCCGGCCAGGAAATTCACAAAACCGTCTCGGGAAAAAAAAGAGAGGCACCTTTGTTGTTCTTACCCTGTGATTCAAAAAAACGAACAGCACCTGGCCTAAGTTCAAGGGACGAGTAACACAATCAATCGGAATAACCATGCGATTCCACAACTGATTATGTTATCTCCCAAATTGTAAAGAAAAACAATATATAACAATTTTGAAATCTTGGAGAAATACTGGGTCAAACAACAATATGACAGAATTAAGTAATTACAATTGATATTCAAATTGGTAAACTAAGAAAGTAACTGGAAAGAATAATGGTGAGTAATTCGTAATTTGTCAATTAGCATAAATCTGAATTAATTGAATTGAATTGCGTATAAGAATTGATGTTTGTAATATATACTACAACCCACACGAGCGTAGCAGACCTGTTAATTATGTACTCAATAAGCAGTAATTGAATACCTACTTTATGATAATCCCAAACAACATTCACTGCACGTTTAAGTCAAAAGACAACTCTGTATACTCATGTACCAGAACCACAAAATGACGATTCAAAAATAAATCACTCAAACTGCCATGTGCTATTGTGAGGTTAAACACAAAGGGAACGAAGAAATATTATCACGATAATCTGCCTACGTCCCGCTAGATTGTCTACTTACAAAAATTACAACAATTAATGCAGTGATGGAAACGATTATCTCTGAATTATGCTAAATACAAATTGATTTTGTGGAACTCTGCGGTAAGTCGAGCAACACTTCCACTGAAATATAATCACATTCAGGTACGTAACATCCAGTATTCTAATTACAGAACCAAATCAAATTGTAGGATCCCTGATGGTAATCATATTTCAACGGCAAAATTAGGAAAATGAATACAAAACCAAAGAATTATTGAATCTCGACTTACCCAGTATGAAGTTCTCATGACAATGGATATTTTCGAGTCCTGTTCTGAAATCTACCCCTCCTCGCGATACTCGCGCTATCGAGAATGCCGCAACTAATTCCAGTTATTGATGTTATTGAACGTACAGATGTCTCTGAGATATCACATGACAAGTTTCCTAACCGAAAAGAAATCTTATCTGTTCATTACAGTGTTCTTTGAAAAACACGTAACGGCGGAACCGTTACAAGCTCAGAGATTTGCTCAAGATAGTTCATAGATCCACCATGACGCTCCCCCCATTATGATCTATCGTTTGACATACACCCACTTAGACAGTTCATACAGACGCCATGATACCTCAGGCATTTATACACATCCTAGAGGCAACCTGTATATACACCATCTATTCTATTACTTCCACACTGTATGATTCCGTGATCTATGACCTTCTGTGACTTAAACAAGCTCTGGTCTGGGTCAGCTGCACATCAGAACAGAAACTTTGTGCGCAACTTCCGTTTCAAAGGTAGCTCCTATATCTAATGTAGTCACTTAGACAATTCGATGACCTCAGGGTGATCCTGACTTCGTTCTGTTTAGTTATCCGAATGCTCATCCTAATTTGTATTCAGCTTAGTTTGTGCACGTATTACCGCAAAAACTCCTCTTTATGTCTTGTTATGCATTTCCTGCAATTCCTTAGATTCAATTTTCAACCTCGAAAAAACGTCGGTAGTGAAATTTTCTGTCCCTTCTATGTAATTTATTGTGGAAACTTATTCCTCCAGACTCAATCTGAATCTAGTAAGTCTACTTGATGAATTCGTCATTCCAAATAGGTAGACCACAGATCTGTGATCTGTGAAATTATCGATTTTCTTCCTGTTAGGTATTGTCCAAAGTATTTGCCTGCTCACACTATTGCCAATCATTTTGAATTGTGCAGTAGGATGAGAAAGGACTGAATCATCCAACGGCATATCTTGACGCGTCATATCTCAGTATGAACCTATTTCCCGTCGTGAAATTCGGATATTGTAAAATTGGTAGACTTATGAGAGATTGTTACCAAGTATTCGACCATTTTTCTCTCACTCAAAGACTGTATATTTCCAATTCATTCGCAGGTGTCACGATTTAGAAAAATGTTGGACGAATTTACTATAGTAGTTTGCGAAAGCTAAAAATCGTTTTCTATCGCTAGCATCTTCTGGCGTTAAATAGCCCGAATCTTTTCTGTGCGGGTGATATGCCGTTCGAAGAGAGTAGGTAAGTGACCACTTCGGCGCAAGACCGACCCAGATAGTCTTATCAGATGTCGGTGAGTATTGTCATTGTATTACTGGCCTAAAGCACGTGTCAAACACGTGTCTGAATGTTAAAGTAAAGAGTAAAAAGTATTTATTCACATATTAGATTAGCATAAAATAGTCATTTAAGTTCGCAAAGGAACAAATCAATTTGTATAATACTACAGAAGTCTGAAGGAACATTATCAAGGCATTCTACTGAGTTTTAAACTTATAATCAACTTAAATATTATACTTAAAGAATAATAACAGTGTATTACTAGAAATTAAACAGGATAGCTGTAAGCAATTTTACAAAAATAAAATAGTTATAGAAATTAAAGATGCATTGTAGTAAAAATGGTTACTTTGTTTTGGATAATCCATTCTGTAATTAGTTTTTGAATCGAAATTTTGAGTTTATAGCTAATATGAAATAGGGGAGGGTATTTACCAATAATGGAATAAGATACAAGAAAAAGCAAGTTGCGAAAATTAGCCTTAGTATTATATTAAGTGTGTTCTATGTGTAAAAAATCAATTTTTTTCTTTAAAGTAGTGCATAAGCATTGCTTTACAATACAACTGAGGAATATTAAGTGCTTGAGAGTCCTTGAATACGCTAACTGAAGAGTAACGACACGGTTTTTTAAGAATAATCTTCAATATTCGCCTCTGTACTTTTTCAAGTTTCAGATATAGCGTTTTCTTCAGACCTCCCCACTCCAATATTCCATAACTTGAAAGAGATTCCACTAGAGCTGAGTAAACTATTTTCAAAGTTCTAAAGTCTAGAAAGTCTCTAATTTGGTAGAATTTGTAGATAATCGACCTAATTTTGGACACAGTCTCTCCCACGTGCACATTTCAGCGCAGATGCGAGTCTATGTAAACACCTAAGTATTTTATACACGTTGCGATTTCAATTTTAATAGAATCACCTATGTCTAAGGAGTTAAAATCTGGTAAGTTACTGCGAAAGTACGTAAACGGCACTATTTTAGTTTCCTTATAATTTAAATTAATGAATTAGCATTAAGCCACTGACACACGTTTTTTAGGTCTTTCATCACTGAAAGTTTAAGCGTTTCCCAATTTCGACCCTTGTAGAAAATGACAGTGTTATCAGCGAACGAGATTGCTTCTCCGATGATATCGAGTTCAAGGAGCTCATTTGGATATATCTTGAAGAGTACCGGATCGAGTACTGTACCTTGAGGCACACCACAAATAATTTGTCATTGTTTACTATAGATACCATTTAGTAAAACTTTCTGATATCTACCTGAAAGGTAAGATTCAAACAACTTAAGAACATTACCTATTATACCGATGTTATCTAATTTTTTCAACAACAGATCATGGGATACCGTGTCGAACGCTTCTTCTGAGTCCAGAAAAATACATAGAGAGAATTTTTGTTCATCCATTGCAATATAAATTTTGGATGTAAGTACCGCTATTGCATCTTGCGTTGACTTTTCTCCACAAAAACCAAATTGTTTTTCAGAAATTATATCTTTTTTAGATAGATAAAGTTCCAATCTTGCTTTTACAATGTTTTCGAATATTTTTGATATACCAGATAACAATGATTTCGGTCGGTAGTTATTCAAGTTTGCCTTATCGCCTCCTTTGTATAATGGGACCACCGTAGCTTCTTTGAAGTGAGTTGGCACTATACCATTTTCCATGGCCCGATTAAAAATAAAACAAAGAGGTTCTGCTATCATATCTACTCCTAACTTTAGAATCTCATTTGAAATATTATCAGGACCTGTGCTTTCCTTATTTTTCGAGTTAGTAATTGATTTTTTGATTTCTGATATATCAGTTGGAGCTAGGAACATAGAGGCGTGTGAGCAAGTAAAATTTTCTTTATTCTTCAAATTCGTCTTACCGGGTGCTATAATTTGTTTAGCAAGTTTTTTTCCAATTTGTGAAAAATGTTCGTTGAATTTAACATAATTAACATAATTACATTATCAGAGGATTCTACATTATCGATTTCGAGTTTCTTTACAGTTTTTTTTCTTCCTGATTTACCTGTGCATTCATTTATAACTTTCCAAATATTCGATGACGTTTCACTGTTACTTTCAATTTTGCTTTTTTGTTTTTTTGATGAGCTTTGTCAAATAATTTCTATATTCTGTATATGCTGTTTTTAAGATATCATTGAGTGGGTTATTGATATGTTCTTGTCAAACACGTATCCGAATATTGAAACACGTGCCAAACACATGTCTGAATGTTGAAATACGTGTTTGACACGTGCTTTTGGGCGGTAACACAGTGGCAATACAGTTATTGTCACTGTGTTACCGGCCAAAAGCACATGTCAAACATTGCAATCGTTGACAGATGTAAATTTTTATTTTTTTCAGAAAGAAATGTTGTACTTAGGTCACATGATCTCTTCAGTAGATAGATCCGGGCAGTTTCATCACATGTACTGACATGTGATGAAACTGCCTGGATCTGTCTCGCACAGGTGGTCCCTTATCTACTGAAGAGATCATGTGACCTAAGTACAACATTTCTTTCTGAAAAAAATGAAAATTTACATCTGTCAACGATTGCAATAGTCTAATTAAATTCGATTGAGGTACGTCGAATTATTCCCAAAACTATAGATCGTCTGAAGATATGAAACACGAATCTTAATTTAGACCTGATATAGCAATAGGCATCACTCTGAAAAATACACTGGGACTAAGTTTCAGCCTCATTGGTATTCTCGTTAGTTAATATTGAGGTTTACCTGTAGTGAAACCTGTAACAGGTAGAAGGTAATACCGATAGAACAGATCCGAATGAGAATAGAAGATTGACCCTGATAGGGAATCTAGGATTCCTGTCATCGATGGAAGTGGAAATCTATCTTCTTTTTTTTGCTTGTTCAGCAGTCGATAGTCTAGAGTCCATTTATCCTTCTATCTCCGTTTGTATTTTCCTTGGAAACTCCCAGCAGTGGTGGAGGCCACTCTGTTCTTGCTTCCTCTATTATATCATCATGCAGCATTTCTTCGACTTCGACGTAGTAGTCTTCATCTGATTTCAGTGCATGCGGTCTGCGTACTTGGTGCAAATTTTTTAGATTGCCGTCTGCCCTTCTATATAACATGTGTCAACGCTCATTAGTTTCAAATATTCCTCCAATTTTTCAACTGATAATTGCTCCTCGCTGAAATGGCATATATCATGATAGGTCAGTTCCTCGGTTTCAGATGTGAAATATTTATGTAATCATTGGATACTGTAGATCCCGCAATTCCTCCGGTCTTTTTTCTTTCTTTGGGTTCGAGTAGTTTGGTCGTCCAAGCGAAGCCAACGAATAACAGTTTTGAACCAATTGAGATTCATTACAAGGCTGAATTATCCGATTCCGTCACCTTTTGTTTCCCTAAGTTCTCCCAGACTGGCGATTCGTTCTACATGCTAGATATAATAAACTGATGGAATCCTATAATAATTACATCAGTGGATTTGATGTCTTGCTCTTTAGCAAATCCATCATTTATAGAGTCAATGTACATGTTCGTGTATATGAAAATCAATTCCAGAAATTCCAACATTTGAATGCAGCTTGAGCAATAATTGCCCGTACTTGAATCCTGGAAGATGCATATTCGCGCATGCGCAATCATTGATGTATATGGTTCACCAGTCAATGATCTATGGTTTGATAATATATGGTGCTCTCAACTATGCTCTATGGTTCATCAATCGATGGCCGGGTAGGCTATGGTTTGCTAATCTATGGTTCTCCCAACTATGGTCTGGACAATCTATGTTTTCCCAATCTGCAGTCTGTGAACTAGTCATCTGTGTACACATTCTACTAAAATGAATATTTTTCCTATACACCGGATTCGAACCAGGAAATAAATTCCAAAGTCGAGCGGCTTAACCGCTCAGCTCAGCTATAAACGACTTGAGAACAATTTGTTTTTAATGTAGTATATATAATCTGAGTCATCTACAGAAATGAATTTTTTTCCTACACCTGATTTTGACCCGGGAAATAAATTCCAAAGTCCGGCCTTAGCCGCTCAGCTATGGAGGACATGATAACAAACGATTTTAATGTAGTAGATATAACTCCGGTGCACCCCAGGTTTGTCACGTGAAAGGTGGGTCTAGCCTAATGTTACCTGTTTCACCTTGATTATAGGTAAAAGTGAGCTTAGCCTCGTCCATAATAATTTCAAGTCGAAAGAATGTGGGTTTCAATTTATTGTCACACACAATTAGTTTGAAAATAGTAATTCTTATTTTGACGAGACTTGTTATTTTGTCATCTCTGCTGACGTCACACACGCAGATCAAAACAAATATGGAATGTTAAAATCATTTTGTATCAATAATTCGAGTTCATGATAATCATATCGCTTGTTGACCTTTTCTGAACTTTCTATAGGAAGTGAGATTTTTCTGATTCGATGAATGTTAATAAAACATGTGTGTGTGTGTGATATCATAATTATTTCATTATTCATAGAATCTTAGACCACAATTTTTACATTTTTATTTTCCTCAATTTCATATGACATGTACTTAATTTAACTGAACACTCATGTTTCTTTGATGAACATCCATTTTCCTTTTCAATGTAATTACTGATATTGTGAAAGACATCATTCTTCATATGTTGTTCACTTAACAAGTCTCCTTGGGGAGATTCAAATTTGAGTTCACAAATAATTCTAGAGAAACTAAAGTGGTGTCAATCGACAATAGCAAGGATTGCACATGCATTTCATCTAGCGGTAATCAACATCTGTGTAAAGTGATTGCGGGGGAATACCGAGGGGTTAGGGCTAATTCGAAATTGTGAGCGCAAGAGCAGGATTGTATTAAGGAATAATTCAAACGCTGAGGGGAGAAACTAAAGTCGCCATTAAGTTGTGTTCACGTGCCGGGTATTTTGACAGGTGGTTGGCAGACAACAGTCCAACACCGTATATATGTTATCTGTCATGACAATCTTCGTATTCTATGAGCCCTGAAGTGAGGTTCGACATATATCTTTCAGCTACACTGACACTACGATAACGAATTCTAAGTATAGCACTGTGAACAGCAAGACATTGAATGAGATGCTTTCACTACAATAACCATAGATATATTCCGTTGATTGCAGTCGGCGACCATAGAATACGTACTTTATTGACGTTCACCACCACTCGAGAAATAAATTATCAAAACAAGTGTCTGACAAGTGTCTGAGATTTTGACAAATGTTTGGAAAGTGTCTGACAAGTAAATTTTCAACTTTTTTCATAAAAAATACAATATGGTAACGGCAAATAAGATGAATATCCTGACATTTTGACAATTGTTCGACAAGAGTCTGACTGGTGCTTGACAAGAGTCAGACATTTTTCTGTTAGGTATTTGATAAGTGTTCGATATTCAAACAAGTGTCGGCCAAGTATTTGACTAGTCAGACGAGTGTCGTTTTCAAAAAAAATTCACGGAGACGAGCAGTCATATCCGGTGGAACCGGAAGTGTGGTATGTAGTCGACACTCGATCACACCGGAAGTGATGATTTTATCGCATATTCTGAATCTACATAACATCCTGGACCAGAATATCATATTTATATAGTTATCAGCCTCACCGATCTTCCACGCTAAGGCTTTGAAATTTGTTTTCGGAAATATAGCGTTATGGGTATCAAATGAAAGGGCTTGACGGATGGAGTATGAATTTTGTGATTTACATCGAGAAAAATCCAATATTGTGAACGTACATGAGAAAAACGGCAATTTTAATGCAACTATAGCTTTATGGATATCTGATAAAAACTTTCGATGTAGAGAATTCGAATCCGTCGACTATAGTTCACGAACGATGATGACGTGGTCGGTGACAGTCACTGATTCAATCCGGCGAACATAGTTAACGAACGATGATGAGCGGATAAGGGATAAAATGCGAATAACTATAGTGATTATATACTCATTTAAGTAGTTCATTCATGCACATGTTTTGACGCCTGATTCAACACTTCGACAAGTGTTCAACATTCAGACACGTGCTTTAATACTCAGACACTCATTCAGACACGTGCTTCGTTACTCAGGCACATGCTTCAACATTGAGACACCCTTTTAGAATGTGCTCCAACATTCAGACAGATGCTCCATTATTTATACACGTGCTCCAATATTCAGACATGTGCTCGACATATATTTCAACATTTAGACACATTTACCACGTATTTGATAGTTGCTTTTGATAGAGAGTCATATGGTAGAAGTGCTCAACCGTGTGCTCCGGCATACAAAATATATCATCATCAACTAGTATATGAACAAATGATTATTAACATATTTTATAGTATGATAGTAGTTGAGTAAGGCCGGTTCTGGAAACAAGCCATCCATTTCTACCCACTTCGGCAATGTTCGTGAATACTCGTGTGTATTCGTGCAGCGACCACACTTCTTGTGGCTTGACGCCAAAGACCATAGGTTTTTCGGCTATGTTCGGAGTAGATATGCTATGAGAGTTCGGGACCAAAATCGATCTTTTTTGCATGTGAATCTCCATAAGAAAATCTAAGGTTCAATCGCGCATGCGCAGTCATAGAAGTATATGGTTCACCAATCGATGGTCTATAGTCTGGTAATCCCAACTATGCTCTATGGTTCATCAATCGATGGACAGATTACCCCGACTATGGTCTGGCAAATCTATGTTTTTTCCAATCTGCAGTCTGTGAACTAGTCATCTGTGTACTCGCATTCTACTGAAATGAATATTTTTTTATCCTACACCGGATTCGAACCCGAAAAATTAATTCCCAAGTTAGGTGGCTTAACCGCCCAGCTATGGAGGACTTGAATTAATCAATTTGAATGTAGTATATAACCTGAGTCACTTCTACTGAAATGAATTTCTCCTACACCAGATTCGAACCCGAGAACTAAATTCCAAAGTCAACGCCTCAACCGCTCAGCTATGAAGGACTTGAGAATGAGTGATTTTAATGTAGTATATATGATCTGAGTCAACTCTACTGAAAAACGAATTTTGTCCTACACCAGATTCGAACCCGGGAAATAAATTCCAAAATCGGCTCTTTAACCGCTGAGCTATGGAGGACATAATAACAATCGTCTTTAATGTAGTAGATATAGCTCCGGTGCACCTCAGGTTTGATACGTAAAAGGTGTGTCTAGCCTAATGTCACCTGTTTCACCTTGATTATACGTAAAGGTGAGCTTAGCCTTGCTCATAATAATTCCAAGCCGAAAGAATGTGATTTGCATTTTGTGTCACACAATTAGTTTGAGAATAGTAATTCGAGACTTGTTATTTTCTCATCTTTGCGTACGTCACACACGCAGATCAAAACAAATATGAGATGTTTAAATTATGGAAGTGAAACAGGAAGTGGTTATTTTATCGCATATTCTGAATCTACGTGATGTGCTGAATAAGAATATGCTATTTATATATCGATCAGTTTGACCGATCTTTCGCGATAAGGGTTTGAAATTTTTTGTTCATTTCATTGCATATTCTGAATCTACGTGATGTGCTGAATACGAATATATTATTTATGTATCGATAAGTTTGACCGATCTTCCGCGATAAGGGTTTGGAATTTTTTTGTTATTTTATTGCATATTCTGAATCTACGCGATGGGCTGAATACGAATGTACTATTTACATATCCATCAGTTTGACCGATCTTCCGCGATAAGAGTTTGAAATTTTTATTTTTCAAAGTATAGCGTTATGGGTGTTAAATGAAAAGTCTTGACGCATAGCATGTGAATTTTCAACTTTTACATGTGAAATTATGGAAGTGAAAACGGAAGTGGTTATTTTATTGCATATTCTGAATCTACGCGATGTGCTGAATAAGAATATACTATTTATATATCGATCAGTTTGACCGATCTTCCGCGATAAGGGTTTGGAATTTTTTGGTTATTTTATTGCATATTCTGAATCTACGCGATGTGCTGAATAAGAATATACTATTTACATATCGATCAGTTTGACCGATCTTCCGCGATAAGGGTTTGAAATTTTCATTTTTTAAAGTATAGCGTTATGTGTGTCAAATGGAAGTTCTTGACGCGTAGCATGTGAATTTTCAACTTTTTCATGGAAAAATCTCATACGGTGCATGTAAATGAAAAAAAACCTATAACTATAGCTTTATGGGTATCAAATGAAAGGTGTTGACGTGCAAAATGCAAATTTTCAACTTTTTCATGAAAAAAATCAATATGCTGCATGGAAACCATCTAAATATCGCTTTAAAGGTATCAAATGAAAGAACTTACCAAGTAGTGTTGTCATATTAGTATCGAAATGTCTTTGGAAGAATAGCCAAACATCCGACGATCATTTTTTATGAACGATGATGACGTCACCGGCGACAGCAACTGATTCAATCCGGCGATCAAAGCTAACGAACGATGATGGGGCGGATAAGGAATAAAATGCGATAATAATAAAGGTTATATACTCATTCAGGTGGTACATTCATGCACATGTTTTAACGCGTGATTCATCATTCCGACACATGCTTCAATATTCAGACACGTGCTTCAATATTCAGACACGTGTTCAGACACGTGCTCCAACATTCAGACACGTGCTTACCCTAACCTCAATTTTGAACGGAACTCCTGTGACGGTGACGTCATCATCATCGTTTACGAACTATGATTCTCGGACACGTGCTTACACTAACCTCAATAGTAGGGGACCACTTCCCCCGCGGAAGTGGTCCGCCATTGTTGAGATGGATTTGATAAGTTTATTCGCTCTTCAATATTCGACATTCACCAATATGAGGTTCATCGTGATAGATGTACAAGGCTTCAAAGTGCCTGAATTTAGAATAATAGAAATTTGTATTACGAATGGAAAACAATCAAGTCACTACTTATTTAATCATCCCAAATCATAAAGCGAGTTAGATGAAAACTGTAAGAGGCAAATTCGATATCTCATCATTGTATTCCATATGTTAGTGGGTTTATCAAGAATAGGGAACCAAAGAATATTGAAAAAAAAACATACAGTTGAGATGAATATCGATCGTACATATGTTAGAGGAAAAGAAAAATCGTTAGCCGTAAGACAACTTTTGGAAGAAATTAATGGAGGATCGATAGTTGTTATAGATTTGGAAAATGATGTCAACTGTCCAAAACTGATAATGGGTGAACCTCTTTGTTCGAACAATCATACTCCAAATAATTGTTACTGTACTGTGAATAATAGCTTACATATTCATAATTATCTTATAAATTTACTACCATTGTAAACCGATGATAATAAATGATATAAATAATAGATTGATTTTTTATTCCCCTCAGTCTATATCCTGAACTCATATGAGAAACAAAATGATGAATCTTTGTGGAATTTGTAATAAAAAGAGATTAATACAAGTTTTATCCCTTGTAAACGTAGATTGTATTGTTCAGAGTGTATATTCAATTTGAAGATTATATACTGCTTCGAGTGTGCTGATAAGAGAAAAATAGTATCGAAAATATCTATAGATAACTATCGTGGTATTGGGTTCCATCCCTACTCTTCTCCGTGATAATTAAATAGATGTGATGTTAGAAATATATCATTATCAAAAATGTATTCATATAGTATGTTAGTTGTACAGTTTGTGTTAACTCTAACCTAACTTCTTGGAACTTTCTCATCGGATATAATATTATCTAAGTCTACATTTAATTCTGATTATGGAAGATCATTCAATCATAATTTAAATCGAAGTGATTCCATTCATTTAGAATATGAAAATTTGAATCAACAAAGACCTACCTTTACTATTTTCGCATCGAGGAAAAATCGTTCTCCACATCATAGAGTTTGTACCCACCCTGATCCTCTATCCAGAGAAGAAGAAGTCAGAAATGATTATGAACAACGTATATCTTTTATAAATGTTCAACTCACAACTTGTAAAAGTAGATTGAAAAATTTAACCTTGGAATTATTGGATGTGAATAATAGTAAATATATATTAGAACGTATATATATATATATCGAGAAATATTGTGAAAGTTCTCCTACCGCCACTACCTTCTCTACAACCATAGATGCCCCCGCTAATAATCTTCTGCAAGAGTGTAGATCAGGTTTATCTACATGTGTTGCAAACAATCTCGGATTGAAATTTGAATCAAATACTTGAGCATCTAAATATTATGAATGTAATAAAACGAAATCATCAGTTTGACTTTAGTTGAGAAAGATAGAAGTGATGTTCTACCTGAACCTGTCCTATCTGAACCGTTAAATATTTCAATAAAAAATTTGGAGTGGAATTATATGAGCTGTTATCAAGAGCTGCATCGAACAAAAACTGAATTATCAAATTGCGTGTTGGAAGCAAAATAAATTCAACCTGCATCATGAAGAATGATATTCAATAAGAAATTGGATGATCATATGAATAATTTGAATTTTCTCAAGAACGTACCCAATTATACATAGATTACAATCATATAACTCATACGTCTAATTATCTGAAAATAAGTAAATAAGAAAACCAAATATTATATGCTATATGAAATAATTATTATAATGAAAATATAGATAAGGCATATTCATAAGTAATATAGAATATTTAATATAAAACTAATCGTTTTCCTCCTCCTCCACCTCTGGAATAGAATAATGTCCCTAAGGTAACGTTTAATAATTTTCAATAATATAGCGTTTATTATCACAAGCGCTTAAAACAATTCCATTTTGCTCAATAGTATAAATATTATGATTATGAGATCTAATTAATTTTTGGGTTTTATTATTGAATTATCAGAAAAGACTGATTCTTTAATTTTCAAAATATATAATTTTCAGTATATTAATAAGATTGAATAAAGTAGGTTCATATATATCGAATTAACCAAGAATTAGACAGTTTCAAACAGCTATTAAACAGCTTAAGAACAGCTTTTGAACATCTTAAAACAGCTATTGAACAGCTTCAAACAGGTATTGAACAGGTTCAAACATCTGTTGAATAGTTCCTCATTAGTTTTTCCTCTTATAAAATAGTTGATAGATGTATGAAATTATCAAAACACTTTATGTATCTTCCTTTATTTAAAATTCAGATATGTGTTTAACTCATGCTTCAATATTCAGACACGTGCTCCAACATTCAGACGCGTGCTTCAACATTTATTCACGTGTTTCAACATTCGGACAAATTTAACACGTCTTTGATAGTTGCTTTTGACAGGACAGTTACATGGTAGAAGTGCTCGAACATACACAATATAACATCATCAACTAATATATAAACATATGTTTCAGTTCGATTTCGATTCGCCTTTAGGCATAATGGAGATTGTTAAGCAAAAAGACTCGTTGAATATTATGAACTTGGGGTCAAGCATTGAAACTGTTGAACAATCACGACGGCACAGCTCTTCGCTGCCAAATACTCTACGAATGTAGATGAACTGGGCTAGATTTGGCTCATGATATCCGGTCTCCACTTACGGTCTAGCTGTCGATGTGCATAACATAGAGCTGAAGGTTATAGAGATAACCCCAAGTCAAAACCATAGAGTATTAAGCGGACCTAAGGTACAGACTGTTTCGTAGATGTGGCATCACCAAGTGACAGCTGTCATGGCAGAACTAAGGTACAGATTGCTTCGTGAAGATGGCGCCACCAAGTGACAGCTGTCATGGCGGACCTTAGGTACAGATTGCACCGTGAAAATGTCGCCACCAAGTGCCAGCTGTCATGGCGGACCTAAGGTACAGATTGCTTCGTGGAGATGTCGCCACCAAGTGACAGCTGTCATGGTGGACCTTAGGTACAGGTTGCTTAGTGAAGATGTCGCCACCAAGTGACAGCTGTCATGGTGGACCTAAGGTACAGATTGCTCCGTGCAGATGTCGCCACCAAGTGACAGCTGTCATGGCGGACCTTAGGTACAGATTGCTTCGTGCAGATGTCGCCACCACATGACCGCTGTCATGGCGAACCAAAGGTACAGACTACTTCGTGAAGATGTCGCTACCACATGACAGCTGTCATGGCGGACCAGAGGTGAAGACTGCTTCGTACAGATGTCGTCAAAAGGTACAGGCTGCTTCGTGGAGGTGTCACGACCACGTGACAGCTGTCATGGTAGGCTAAAGGTACAGGCTGCTTAGTGTAGGTGTCACCACCACGGGACAGCTGTCATAGGATTGGTTGTTTGTAAAGAGTATACAGGGTGCTTATGAAAAGTGTGTCACATGTACAGAGTCACTTGACAATCACAGGACAGCTGTCATGGTGGACCAAAGGTACAGGCTGCTTCGTGGAGGTGTCGTCACCACGTGACAGCTGTCATAGGATTGGTCGTTGAAGGTAGACTGCTTCGAGTAGGTGTCGCCACCAGTTCGGCTCCTCCGTCTAGTGCGAATCCAAGATGACAGGCTGCTGTCACAGGGCAGACGTGGGACGTCACAGCATAAAGGTGCAGACTGCTTCGTGGAGGTGTCGCCCCCAGTTCGACTCGTCCTACTCGTGCAACTCGTACGGTTTTGAAATCACATGATCTGTCACGTGGTGAGATATAGTGTCTGTCACTCCAACGAGTTGTCTGTCACGAGGTGTCATGACCGCTATCAAGTACCATAGAGCTGAAGGTTATAGAGCTAACCCAAGCCAAAACCATAGAGCATCATGGTGGCGGGAAGAGTTGCCATGGTGATTGTCATGTGGGTCTTCAACGAGGTGTCATGGCGTCTGTCACGTGAGGTCTTCATCGAGGTGTCATGTCGTGTCTTGGAGGGTGTGACGTGGTGGATCCATGAAGCATCTGTCACGTGAACTGTCATGGCGGATCTATGAATGTGAGCCATAGCTTTATAGGTATCAAATGAATAGTCTTGACATGCAGAATGTTAATTTCCATATTTTCGATTAGGTAAAATCAATAAGATGCATGCAAATTGTGTGAGGAGAACATCTTACTATAGCTTCATGTGTGTATCAAAATACATAATGATTTTGACGATTAAGTGATGTTTTATTGAATTGAAGATCCGGCAACCATAGTTTACGAACGATGATGACGTCATCATCGTTCACGAACTATGATGGTCAGATGAGGAATAAAATGTGAATAATCATAATGATTGTAATACATCCATGCACATGTTTTAACGCGTATTTCAACACATGCTTCAGCATTCAGACACGTGTTCCAGACACGTGTTTCAACATTCAGACACTTGTTCCAGACACGTGCTTCAACATTCAGACACGTGCTTCAATATTCATACACGTGTTTCAACATTCAGACACGTGTTTTAGACACATGCTTCGACTTTCAGACACGCGCTTCAGACACGTGTTCAGACACGTGCTTCAATATTCAGAGACGTGTTGAGCACGTGACATATTTGATACCTGCTAGCAGTCAGCGAATTATTATGAACGCTGAATGATTACATTACCACCAACCTGTTTGAGAAATAGAATGCCAAAAGTAATAATAATAATATTTATTTGGAAAAAGTACATTTTGATAGTACATCATTTAGAATTAAAATAATAACATTATGATTCGCCCCCGGGTTCTTCACACTAAACTCCTAACTGATCCTGTAATCGATGAATACTCCATTATACGGTCGTTAATGATGATGCAATAAGCCCTGGTGTTTTTAGGGAAATTCAGGAAACTTTCCATCTCTAGTTTGACGTCAACTGTTGATGACTTTATAGCATCGTTTTGTTTCGAACAATCAATCACAAAAATTGCTCCATCCTTGAATGCTATATAATCTAACATGGGCTCACTTATTATTTTATTTGAAAATGATTTCTGGAAATCATAGTACATCTGGTATGCTTCCACGTATTGCTGGTCGGTGAAATTCAATTTCATTGCTTCATATGGATAACACTCTGAATTCGAGTATAATTTTACATTTAGCAAGTTTATATTATCGAAATATGAACTGTGCTTAACAGGATTATTTTTTCGATCAGTTTGTGAAGCTAGGATCACATATCTGGGACGTTCCAAATTCATTGATGTTTTAACAGCCCAAATGTCGCGAGTGCTCTCCTCCATCAACGGATTTTCATGCAGATCCCAACTACGGAATGGAATCCAAATAGGCTTCTCAGCACTCAAATTCCCCAACATTTGAAATGTAACTTGATCTCTTGGAAAAACATGTCGCACTTTCAATGCTATCGTCTTCACATTTATTTCAGCCGTTTTCGTGCCTGTGCTATTAGTATAGCAATCGTTATCGGTTCCAAACCTTATCAAGCGCAGCTTATGTTTTCCACTCAAAACTTTGTTATAGTCAATGAATAGACCTAGTAGAAAATTCAACGGTATCCATAAATTGATTTTAATATTGTAGACTGAACTCAGTGCATCCTTATATGACCATCCAGAAATAGCTAGAGGTATAGATTCATGTTTGGCGTATGTCATATAAGCTCTGATGGTGCTGACAATACCAGGATCACGTACTTTGTCTATCTCCTTACCATTCAGTTCACAACTGATATATTCGAAGAGAAAAGCTCCGAAATTATTCGCTAGTTTACATTCACCATCACCACTGCTTCTGGCTGGAATTCTGCCTCGATGAATAAAGCAGACGAGGCCACATCTACCAATACATCTTGTTGATTGATTAATATCTCAATTTCATCGCTGTTGCCAAAAGATGTTGTGCGGGGATAGTAGGTATGAGTTTCTTCTCGGATGATGTCTTCATTGAAGTTTGGTTCGTTCAATATTTGAAGTTTTCCGACATTGTACCCAAGGACTTCAAAAAATTTATATTTTCCAATGATAGTGATGCAGAAGCAACCTTCTTCCTTGAACTCGTAGATAATGACTGATGACCACTATGGAGATGTCTTCTATTGCTGAAATCCAAACCCATATTCTCAAGTGACGTCTACTGCAACAACAACCTTCTTCGATTAATTTTTTTCATATAATGAATGCTGGTGAGTATTTGATTATTATTTATTGTTGGAAGCCATAATCTCTTGTGGTCTTTTTCAACTCCAACCGTATAAAAATTTCTTCTCCGTGAAAATTTACCGGTTTCCAATTCTGATCTAAAATATTCAGTGTGATGTTATCGAAGGACGTCTTGTTGATGACCGGTAGATGAATAAGATTCTCCGGCTCTATATCAATGGAAAACCCAGGTGGTACAAGAGGTGGAAACTCATATATCGTATGAGCTATCTTATTGTTATAATATGCTCCTGCGGTTAAGTTACACTTCACTCTAATAGTTTGAACTTTGATTATGTTTATGGGTCGATAAGATACGTGTAGTTCACTAGATGTCAATTTCTTTTTGCTGAACCCCAACAGTTCGCTTATACTATCTTGAGGAATAAAATTCACTTTAAAATCACTCTTCAGCTCTGTGTGTAGAGTGTTGTTGTTAGATTTTATTGATAATTTCCGGTCACGCTCTTCTTGCTTCACTCCTATCCCACAAACTGTACTTTGTATGAAATCTTCGATGTCTGTCAACTCGTAGGACCCCGTAGGTATAGTAACTACTTTTTCCTCCTCTTCACATCTTCATAATAAAATTTATTAAAACCTTCTTCAATGTTCGGGATGCTATTGTACGTATGCAAACCAACAAGTGCGATAGAATAATATGAATGAAGATCTAGTTATATAGGTGGGTGAAAATCTACAGATAAGGGGGAGCTCTTACCCGTGGTAGTGAACGTCTGAGACATGATTGATGAAAACTTCATCAACAATCTATTTATATACCAATAAAATGCAATGTAAGTCGACCACAACTTAAGAGTTAGAGAGGAATTTCAAACATAACAGGCTACAATTATAAGTGTTATATTGCATGAAATATCGTGTTGATGGCAAGCTTTATCGAATTACGTCTTTCCACCTATTTCGAACTCTCTTGTGATTGTTCTGCGTCGTTTGATATTCTTTCAACTCGGCTCATGAAGCTCATGCACAACTTGTTCTCTACTCATCTTATCAGTGAAGTAATCTAGTGTAGAATTAATTTTTTGGGTATATTCACAGGATTTGGAGTTATACGTTTCACAGAGCCCTGCTTTGTTGTTGTAGATGATGAGGGTCTCTTCTTAGAAGGTTCTACAGATGTCATCCGTCGTTCTAACGCCTCCGCTTAACTAGTAATGTCATTTAGACGCATGTTCACACTTTTAATTCATTTCTGAATCACTATCACTGATTGTTTTATACTCTGATTTTATGTAGGCCTCCATCCAATTATATTTATTCTGAATGTCCGTCAGATGTTTATCAATGTTAAGAATAACCTTCTCATTCGTTAATTTATGTTCATCCAGATCCTTGTTGATATCTTTGATCAAATTATCAACCCTAATATTGAAGGTATCTTTAAGACTGGTTTCCGTTTTCAGATTCAGTTTGTGGGTTAATTTATCAACATATACGTTATTTGCATTATCTCCATCATCATTCGGTGATTTTACGTTGCACAATCTACGATTTTCCATATCATAACTTCCATCGCTCGTTAGGAATAATCCTTGTGTGTGAACTTGTTTGAAATTATTATTGAATATATTTGTATCATATAACCACATGGAAGAGGAGGCTCTGCCAAACTTATCCATTGAAACCATCTTTGTAACTGTGATAAATTTGTCTCACACCAGGTTTTTGTTCAATTACACCAGCCTCCATAAAATCTTCTATTATAGAGACTATCTCGTTGTGATGGTTATTGTTACCAGCGTGCGAGGATGCAACAAGAAGTCTCAGTCTATACACAATTTCGTTAACGTCATCCCAATAGATAAATTCGATAGGTTTCTCGTTATTTTCAAGCATATCATTTTCGATATATGCATTTCCTGTGTATGTTTTGGACCTTGGTCTTTTCATGTAATTGATCAGAGGTTTCAGTACATTTTTGTATTCTACAATATTTCTTATTCGATCAGCTGGATCGTTATTACGTCTATGGGCACTAGTCATTTCCATCATTTGACTATAATTTTTCCCATCTTCCACAGTGTAAGTATCAGGTAGAACATCTGTGTAAATTATCAAATTATACCGTCCTGTAGTACCCTTGAACGGAGTACCCTTGATAATTATATTACTATCACTATCAATTTCTATAGGTTGATTACCCATGAATCATTCGTTAAAAGTTGCATTATATTGCAAGCCCATTTTATCATCGTATCTCTTGACATTATCATCCAATAGGAATCCTTCCAAGTAATAACGTGCTAATAGGGGGTATTGTTGCAGAAACTCCTCTGTAGCCGCAGTATTATCTTTCTTATGTTTTCTGAATTCTTCACGAATCTGATCGATAGTAGGTTCGGGGGTAAACCAATCCTCCTCAATATCTGGAGGGTTATATACGGAGTCTTCTCCTTCAGTTATAATATTAGGGATTGGTATGTTCTCCATTTGTGTTGCTGTAGAAACAATACTCTTAGGTTCAATCAACGAATTTTGTTTGATTATTTCAGCATTTTTCGCAATTTCCTCCAGGTTTAGATACATTCTTGAACATATTATCTAGAATCTCATCATTTTCAGCTTTACCGAGTTTCACGTATTGCTGGTCGGTGAAATTCAATTTCATTGCTTCATATGGATAACACTCTGAATTCAAGTATAATTTTACATTTAGCAAGTTTATATTATCGAAATATGCACTGTGCTTAACAGGATTATTTTTTCGATCAGTTTGGAAAGCTAAAATTACATATCTGGGACGTTCCAAATTCATTGAAGTTTTAACAGCCCAAATGTCACGAGTGCTCTCCTTCATCAACGGATTTTCATGCAGATCCCAGCTGCGAAATGGAATCAAAATAGGCTTCTCAGCACTCAAATTCTCCAACATTTGAAATTTAACCTGATCACTTGGAAACACATGTCGCACTTTTAATGCTATCGTCTTCACATTTATTTTAGCCGTTTTGTGCCTGTGCTATTAGTATAGCAATCGTTATCGGTTCGAGACCTTATCAAGCGCAGCTTATGTTTTCCACTCAAGACTTTGTTATAGTCGATGAATAGGCCTAGTAGAAAATTCAACGGTATCCATAAATTGATTTTATTATTGTAGACTGAACTCAATGCATCCTTAAATGACCATCCAGAAATAGCTAGAGGTATAGATTCATGTTTGGCATATGTTAGATAAGCTCTGATGGTGCTGACAATACCAGGATCACGTACTTTGTCTATCTCTCTTACATTCAATTCATAACTAATATATTCGAAGAGAAACGCTCCAAAATTATTCGTTAGTTTACATTCACCATCACCACTTGCTTCTGGCTGGAATTCTGCCTCGATGAATAAAGCAGACGATGCCAAATCTACCAACACATCTTGTTGATTGATTAATATCTCAATTTCATCGCTGTTGCCAAAAGATGTTGCGTGTGGATAATAGGTATGAGTTTATTCCCGGATGATGTCTTCAATGAAGTTTGGCTCGTTGAATATTTGAAGTTTTTCCGACATTGTAACCAAGGGACTTCAGAAAATTTATATTTTCCAATGATAGTGATGCAGAAGCAACCTTCTCCTTCTTCAATGACAGTGATGCAGAAGCAACCTTCTCCCTCGAGCTCGTTGTAGATAATGACTGATGACCACTATGGAGATGTCTTTTATTGCTAAAATCCAAACCCATGTTCTCAAGTGATGGCTACTGCAACCTTCTCAGTTGAATTCCTTTCATATAATGAGTGGTGGTGAGTATTGGATTATTATTTATTGTTGTGAGCCATAATCCCTAGCGATCTTTTATAATAATTTCTTCTCCACGAAAATTTACCGGTTTCCAATTCTGATCTAAAATATTCAGCGTGATGTTATCGAAGGATGTCTTGCTGATGACCGGTAGATAAATAAGATTCTCCGGCTCTATATCAATGGAAAACCCAGGTGGTACAAGAGGTGAGAACTCATATATCGTATGAGCTATCTTATTGTTATAATATGCTCCCGCGGTTAAGTTACACTCTACGCGTATAGTTTGAACTTTGATTATGTTTATAGGTCGATCAGATACGTGTAGTTCACGAGATGTCAATTTCTTTTTGCTGAATCCCAACAGTTCGCTTATACTATCTTTAGGAATAAAATTCACTTTAAAATCACTCTTCAACTCTGTGTGTAGAGTGTTGTTGTTAGATTTTATTGATAATTTCCGGTCACGCTCTCCTTGCTTCACTCCTATCCCACAAACTGTACTTTGTATGAAATCTTCGATGTCTGTCAACTCGTAGGACCCCGTAGGTATAGTAACTACTTTTTCCTCACCCTTCACATCTTCATAATAAAATTTATTAAAACCTTATTCAATGTTCGGGATGCTATTGTACGTATGCAAACCAACAAGTGCGATAGAATAATATGAATGAGGATCTAGTTCTATAGGTGGGTGAAAATCTACAGATAAGCGGGAGCTCTTACCCGTGATAGTGAACGTCTGAAACATGATTGATGAAAACTTCATCAACAATCTATTTATATACTGATAAATGTTAGTCGACCACAACTGAAGAGTTAGAGAGGAATTCCAAATATAACTGGCTACAATTATAAGTGTTATATTGCATGAAATATCGTGTAGACGGCAAGCTTCATCGAATGAATTGATACCCTGGATCTCCTCAACCGTTCTTCTAATTTTGCCCCTGGTATTGATTTGAAGTTCAAACGGGAGCTTGTTTATAAGCGTATTGAGAACAACTTCTCCCACGCACGCTTCCATACAGACTGATGAGAATTCAAGATTGCACCGTTATTTAACGAGGGGTGGGAGGAAGACCAAAGATCTCAAAATAATTTTTTATTAATTTTCTCAATACAAAAGACTTAAGTATAATCTTAACAATATATGTTTCAAATATCTCAATCTTGAATCTTGATTCATCGTCCTAGTCGTATTGCATATTCCTACCCCTTCCACCTATATTGAAGTCCTTTCATGTATGTTCGACGCTGGTAAAAGTTCTTTCTTCCGTGCTTATGAAGCTCATGCACAACTTGTTTTCACTCATCTTATCAATGTGGAAATCTAGTGTAGAATTAATTTTTTGGGTATATTCACAGGATTTGGAGATATACGTTTCACAGAGGCCTGCTTTGTTGTTGTGGATGATGAGGGTCTCTTCTTAGAAGGTTCCACAGATGTCATCCGTCGTTCTAACGCCTCCACTTTACTAGTGATGTCATTTAGACGCATGTTCATACTGTTAAATGTGTTATTGATCTCTTCCAATTCATTTCTGTTTTCCCTCACACTACCACTGATTGTTTTATACTCTGATTTTATATAGATTCCCATTTCACTGTATTTATTCTGAATGTCCATCAGATGTTTATCAATGTTGAGAATAACCTTATCATTCGTTAAGTTATGTTCATCCAGATCCTTGTTGATATCTTTGATCAAATTATCAACCCTAACATTGAAGATATCTTTAAGACTGGTTTCCGTTTTCAGATTCAGTTTTTGTGTTAATTTATCAACATATACTTTATTTGCAACATCTCCATCATCATTCGGTGATTTTACGTTGCTCAATCTACGATTTCCCATATCGTAACTTCCATCGCTCGTTAGGAATAATCCTTGTCCGTGAACTTGTTTGAAATTATTATTAAATACATCTTTATAACTGATGATTTTGTCTTACACCTGGTTTTTGTTCAATTACCCCTGCCTCTATCAATTCTTCTATTATAGAGATTATCTCATTATGGTTACCGGCATGCGAGGATGCAACAAGAAGTCTCAGTCTATCCACCATTTCGTTAACGTCATCCCAATAAACATATTCGATAGGTTTCTCGTTATATTCAAGCATATCATTTTTGATATATGCACTTCCAGTGTATGTTTTGGCTCTGGGTCTTTTCATGGAATTAATCAAAGGTTTCAGTACATGTTTGTATTTTACTGTGTATCTTATTAGATCAGCTGGATCGTTATAACGTCTATGGGCACTAGTCATTTCCATCATTTGACTGTAATTTTTCCCATCTTCCACAGTGTAAGTATCAGGTAGAACATCTCTGTAAAATATCAAATTATACAGTCCTGTGGTACCTTTGAACGGAGTACCCTTGATAATTATATTACTCTCACTATCAATTTCTATAGGTGGATTACCCATGAACCATTTATCTAAAGTTGAATTATATTGCAATCCCATTCTATCATCGTATTTCTTGACATCATCATACAATAGGAACCCTTCCAAGTAATAACGTGCTAATGTGGGGTATTGTTGCAGAAACTCCTCTGTAGCCTCTGCATTATCTTTCTTATGTTTTCTGAATTCTTCACGAATCTGATCGATAGTAGGTTTGAGGGTAAACACATCCTCCTCAGTATTTTGGGGGTTATATACGAACTCTTCACCTTCAGTTACAATATTTGGGATTGGTATGTTCTCCATTTGTGTTGCTGTAGAAACAATACTTTTAGGTCTAACCAACGAATTTTGTTCGATTATTTCAGCATTTTTCGCAATTTCCTCCAGAGGTTTAGATACATTCCTGAACATATTATCTAGAATCTCATCATTTTCAGCTTTACCCAATTTCACAGCCATATATTTTTTCTCACAGCGTTTGCTAACTCCCAAATTTTTTTCTTCAATTGTTGTTTTTCTTTAAGCATGTTACTCACACTCACGTCCATGCTGAGCGGGTTGTCTATTTAAAATGAAAGTATATATACATGTTAGATGTATATATAACTATCAAAACCTTTGCGATAACGTCCTTTGTTCATATCACAGTCTTTGTTTATCATAAGGAATCCATATTTATCTTTCCAACATACGCTACATATCTCTTTGAATTTTTCGAGTGACATGTCGGTACTTACATGATCGGTGAATATGTGTTTCAAATTGAGCTCATCCTGTTTGAAAATAATCAAGCAATTGGCATTGTCGTGCAATCCATGTTTTGGACATTTAGCAAAAGACTGGCAAAGATAGAAACTATCAATTGAGTTGTGTCTCCCTCTTGAAAAATAAGCACGAATTTTCTCCTGTTTCTCAAACATCACGTCATCGAATTTTATGATTGAATTAGGCCTCGCTTCTGTGGGGTCTATGACCTCATCATTTCGGTACAAGGAAAATATCCAAGCCCCTCAATTTTCTTCAATGTCTCCTTTAGTAGTTGGTATTTTGTCTGGTGTAAAGACTTTGAATATATGTACACGTTTTCAAATTCAGGCCGTTAGCATCCAACAATAGAGATAACATCACATTTGTTTTCCCACAATTACTTGGACCACAGATTATTGTTCGTAGAGTATTAGGCAGCAAAGAGCTGTGACGTTGTGGTTGTTCAACATTCTCATTGCTTGACCCTAAGTTCATAATACTCAACGAGTCTTTTTGCTTAACAATCTTCATCATGCCTGAAGGCGAATCGAAATCATACTGGAACATATGTTAATAAGCATTTGTTTATATACTAGATGATGATGTTATATTGTGTATGTCTGATCACGCGGTTAGGTACTTCTACGCTTCTCTCTCTCATAATCAGGTATCAAATACATGTTAAATAGGTATGAATGTTGAAACACGTGTCTGAATGCTGAAACACGTGTCTGAATGTTTGAAACACGTGTCTGAAACACGTGTCTGAAACCACGTGTCTGAATGCTGAAAACACGTGTCTGAATGCTGAAACACGTGTCTGAAACACGTGTCTGAATGCTGAAACACGTGTCTGAATGTTGAAACACGTGTCTGAATGTTGAAACACGTGTCTGAATGTTGAAACACGTGTCTGAATGTTGAAACACGTGTCTGAAACACGTGTCTGAATGCTGAAACACGTGTCTGAATGCTGAAAAAACGTGTCCTGAATGTTGGAACACGTGTCTGAATGTTGAAACACGTGTCTGAAACACGTGTCTGAATGCTGAAACACGAGTCTAAATGCTGAAATACGTGTCTGAATGCTGAAACACGTGTCTGAATTTTGAAACACGTGTCTGAATGTTGAAAACACGTGTCTGAAACACGTGCCTGAATGTTGAAACACGTGTCTGAAACACGTGTCTGAATGCTGAAACACGTGTCTGAATGCTGAAACACGTGTCGGAAACACGTGTCTGAATGCTGAAACACGTGTCTGAATTTTCAACTACGTGTCTGAATGTTTAAAGCATGTGTTGAATCATGCAAAAAAAACATGTGTATGAATGTATTACAATCATTATGATTATTCACATTTTCTTCCTCATTAGCCCATCATAGTTCGTGAACGATGATGACGTCATCATCGTTCGTGAACGATGGTCGCCGGATTGAATCAGTTACTGTCATTGCTTGAAGCAGTGACGTCATCATCGTTCGTGAACGATGGTCGCCGGATTGAATCAGTTACTGTCATTGGCTTGAAGCAGTGACGTCATCATCGTTCGTAAACTATGGTCGCCGGATCTTCAATTCAATAAAACACCACTTACTCGTCAAAATCCTTATGTATTTCGATACACATAAAGCACATAAAGCTATAGTCTGATGTTCTCACCCACCCCAATTTGTATGCATCATATTGATTTTCCCTACATCAGCGGTAAATATTCTCTCTCTCTCTCTCTTCCCTCTCTCTCTCTCTCTCTCTCTCTCTCTCTCTCTCTCTCTCTCTCTCCTCTCTCTCTCTCTCTCTCTCTCTCTCTCTCTCTCTCTCTCTCTCTCTCTCTCTCGCTCTCTCTCTCTCTCTCTCTCTCTCTCTCTCCTCTCTCTCTCACTCTCTCTCTCTCTCTCTCTCTCTCTCTCTCTCTCTCTCTCTCTCTCTCTCTCTCTCTCTCTCTCTCTCTCTCTCTCTCTCTCTT
>CAUEHT010000105.1:0-7500 GCA_958510875.1 Endomychus coccineus
CGGTGGGTGGTGGTGCATGGCCGTTCTTAGTTGGTGGAGCGATTTGTCTGGTTAATTCCGATAACGAACGAGACTCTAGCCTGTTAACTAGGCGTATTAGACATCCCAAAGGCCCGCAAGTCCGGGGTTCGCCTCGAGTCTAGCGCGGTTTTTACTGTCTGCGTACATACAATTCTTCTTAGAGGGACAGGCGGCTTCTAGCCGCACGAGATTGAGCAATAACAGGTCTGTGATGCCCTTAGATGTTCTGGGCCGCACGCGCGCTACACTGAAGGAATCAGCGTGTCCTCCCTGGCCGAGCGGCCCGGGTAACCCGCTGAACCTCCTTCGTGCTAGGGATTGGGGCTTGCAATTGTTCCCCATGAACGAGGAATTCCCAGTAAGCGCGAGTCATAAGCTCGCGTTGATTACGTCCCTGCCCTTTGTACACACCGCCCGTCGCTACTACCGATTGAATGATTTAGTGAGGTCTTCGGACCGGTACGCGGTGGCGTTTCGACGTTGCCGATGTTGCTGGGAAGATGACCAAACTTGATCATTTAGAGGAAGTAAAAGTCGTAACAAGGTTTCCGTAGGTGAACCTGCGGAAGGATCATTAACGTTTACACGTTACAAAAACTTTGTCAGAGTCGTAATCCGAGGCCGATGGTAGGAGTTTCGATATCGGATGAGAGACTAACCGGGGCTGTCCCGTCACAAGTTGACCGCGCACGGAGATCGTTATACGACTCTCGTTGTGTTCGTCGGTTCAGTGACGCGCCTCAAGTCTCTCCCGATCAAACTTACATCAGAGACCGGAGACGGACGACTCGAAACGTGTGCGGAAAACACATCGACCGTTAGTGACGATTTACGCTGCCCCGTCGAAACTGACCGCTTTTGCTAACCCCGATTGTCGGTCGTACGACGCGCGTATTATCTTCGCGACACGCGGACTATGGTTGTTTTCGAACGCACCGTTTAATTTACGGTATCGACTGAGTCGTTGTTGGCGTCTCCTAACCGAGATTCCGTGGCGTCCGCCGTCGTGTTCCGATTGGGTACCTAAATCCAGAAGATCGCCGATAATCACGAACGTCGGCGCGTTCGCACGTGCGGCCTACCGACGTCAATTTCGAAAGAAATCGATGTTGAACGGCTCGCGTGACTGATAGACGTAATTCGACGATAGACCGTGATATGAAATACGGCGAACTGGACATAGGAACGACACTGAACGACTGCCTATAAAACGGCGGTCGCGTTCGTTCCGAAGGTTTTAAAAGATGTACGCCCGATTGTTGCGCGAAGGTGGTTTGATGCCCCTTCGATCGCGATGCCGTTTGCGGCGACACGAGAACGCTCGCACCCTGTGTGTTAAATACGAGCGCCGTTGTCGCCGCGAAAATTTTATAAGCCAATCGAAACTACTAAAGAACGCCGACCGAAAGGTAGGTTGTTCGTTGCCGAACGTTCAGGCCGGAAACGGTCTACGAACGGGCAAATATTTTAAAGATTACCCTGAACGGCGGATCACTTGGCTCGTGGGTCGATGAAGAACGCAGCTAATTGCGCGTCAACTTGTGAACTGCAGGACACATGAACATCGACATTTCGAACGCACATTGCGGTCCTCGGATACTGTTCCTGGACCACTTCTGGCTGAGGGTCGTACTTTTTGCAAGAACTTGCTTCTTTGCTGCTCGGTTTCTTTCAGAGAAATGTCGGAGCGATTTGAACGTTTTGAACGCGGTACGGCGACCGAAAGGTTTGCACGGCTCGCGACGTTCTGAAACGCGATAGCGGCGTATGTGCGTACATCGATCGACTGCGAAATTCTAACGAATTCCGCGGGTCGCGATGTCAAGCACATACGACGGTCCCCCGACGTAGCGCGTCCGTTCGAACGACGGCCACGGTTTAGTCGTTTCGTCCGTTTTTAAATGCGATCGTCGTGTCCGAGAGAAGAGCGAAGTGCGCTCAAGATCTTTGTGACAACGACGTCTGATCGTATAGGACGAGACTATCCGGTTGGCCTACGAATGGTACTCATTGCGCGCAATTATCGTCGTGTGTTGGACCTGTCAGTCCTTTATCGGACAATCAATCTATGCGACCTCAGTTCAGGGGAGACTACCCGCCGAATTTAAGCATATTATTAAGCGGAGGAAAAGAAACTAACTAGGATTCCCTTAGTAGCGGCGAGCGAACAGGGAAAAGCCCAGCACCGAATCCCACGGCCGGAAACGGTCGTCGGGAAATGTGGTGTTTGGAAGGGTCCGTTATCCCGAGAACATGCGATGCGTCCAAGTCCATCTTGAACGGGGCCACTACCCATAGAGGGTGCCAGGCCCGTAGCGACCGTCGCCGTTTTCGGGAGGATCTCTTCTGAGAGTCGGGTTGCTTGAGAGTGCAGCCCTAAGTGGGTGGTAAACTCCATCTAAGGCTAAATATAACCACGAGACCGATAGCGAACAAGTACCGTGAGGGAAAGTTGAAAAGAACTTTGAAGAGAGAGTTCAATAGTACGTGAAACCGTTCAGGGGTAAACCTGAGAAACCCGAAAGGTCGAAAGGGGAGATTCATTCGCGTTTCGGCGGTCGGCGTCGGATTGTCGTGCGACGGGTGGCGTTCGCGTCGCTCGCTCCTTCAGTCTGACGACCCGTAGTCGAACGTGTGCACTTCTCCCCTAGTAGGACGTCGCGATCCGTTGGGTGTCGGTCTAAGGCCTGCGGTGGAGCCCGTGAGCACGGTTCGCCGTCGCTTGCGAACCCGCGGTGTCTCCCGACCGACTCGCTCGACGGTCAACAGAAGGCGCGGGGCCGCGATTTAGTTCGCGTCCGACACGTGGCAAGCTCGTCTGTTGGTTCGAAAATCGGACCTAGCGCCGATTCCGACCGCAGATGGCTGTGGCTGCGGTGTTCTCGGACAGACTCCGTTATAACGCCAATCTGCGACGCTATAGCTTTGGGTACTTTCAGGACCCGTCTTGAAACACGGACCAAGGAGTCTAGCATATACGCGAGTCATTGGGAAACAACTAAACCTAAAGGCGTAATGAAAGTGAAGGTCCGCCTAGCGCGGACCGAGGGAAGACGGGCGATTCGTGAATTCGGTCGCCCCGCACTCCCGGGGCGTCTCGTTCTCATTGCGAGAAGAGGCGCACCAAGAGCGTATACGCTGGGACCCGAAAGATGGTGAACTATGCCTGGTCAGGACGAAGTCAGGGGAAACCCTGATGGAGGTCCGTAGCGATTCTGACGTGCAAATCGATCGTCGGAACTGGGTATAGGGGCGAAAGACTAATCGAACCATCTAGTAGCTGGTTCCCTCCGAAGTTTCCCTCAGGATAGCTGGCGCTCGTAGCGTACGAGTCTCATCCGGTAAAGCGAATGATTAGAGGCATTGGGGTCGAAACGACCTCAACCTATTCTCAAACTTTAAATGGGTGAGATCTCCGGCTTGCTCGAACGTGAAGCCGCGAGAATATCGGATCAGAGTGCCAAGTGGGCCATTTTTGGTAAGCAGAACTGGCGCTGTGGGATGAACCAAACGCCGAGTTAAAGCGCCTAAATCGACGCTTATGGGATACCATGAAAGGCGTTGGTAACTTAAGACAGCAGGACGGTGGCCATGGAAGTCGGAATCCGCCAAGGAGTGTGTAACAACTCACCTGCCGAAGTTACTAGCCCTGAAAATGGATGGCGCTGAAGCGTCGTGCTTATACTCGGCCGTCAGCGGCATGTGCGATCGCCTCGTGCGATCATGAAGCCCTGACGAGTAGGAGGGTCGCGGCGGTGTGCGCAGAAGGGCTGGCCGTGGGGCCGTCTGGAGCCGCCGTCGGTGCAGATCTTGGTGGTAGTAGCAAATACTCCAGCGAGGACCTGGAGGACTGACGTGGAGAAGGGTTTCGTGTGAACAGCCGTTGCACACGAGTCAGTCGATCCTAAGCCCTAGGCGAAAGCCGATGTTGATGTTGGTGTCGGTTTAGATGTCATGCTATAACATATACTCTGATATATGAGCATACCACGCACCCATTGGGCGAAAGGGAATCCGGTTCCTATTCCGGAACCCGGCAGCGGAACCGTTTTACAATCGGGCCCTCGCAAGAGAGTTCGTCGGGGCAACCCAACATGACCCGGAGACGCCGTCGGGAGATCCGGGAAGAGTTTTCTTTTCTGCATGAGCGTTCGAGTTCCATGGAATCCTCTAGCAGGGAGATATGGTTTGGAACGCGAAGAGCACCGCAGTTGCGGCGGTGTCCGGATCTTCCCCTCGGACCTTGAAAATCCGGGAGAGGGCCACGTGGAGGCGTCGCGCCGGCTCGTACCCATATCCGCAGCAGGTCTCCAAGGTAAAGAGCCTCTAGTCGATAGAATAATGTAGGTAAGGGAAGTCGGCAAACTGGATCCGTAACTTCGGGATAAGGATTGGCTCTGAGGATCGGGGCGTGTCGGGCTTGGCGAGGAAGAGGGTCGCGGCTGACGTGCCGGGCCTGGGCGAGGTGAAGCTTTGCGTTTCGGCGTATTGTCTAAACTGAGCTCGGTCCCGTGCCTTGGCCTCCCGCGGAACCGTCAAGCTGCGAGACCTCGGTGATCGCTCGCAAGAGCGCCCGATGTGTCTCTTCGGCCGCCATTTAACGATCAGCTCAGAACTGGCACGGACCGGGGGAATCCGACTGTCTAATTAAAACAAAGCATTGCGATGGCCCCAGCGGGTGTTGACGCAATGTGATTTCTGCCCAGTGCTCTGAATGTCAACGTGAAGAAATTCAAGCAAGCGCGGGTAAACGGCGGGAGTAACTATGACTCTCTTAACGGATTTCGAAGAGAGCGGACGTGTCTGCATAGCAGGGATGTCCGAGTAAATTATACATGTTCGATTTTTATGGAATTTTAATTGTTGTGAGTGTAATGGACCTAATTTTAATGTGTTAAATGTGTCAGTCTTTTTAACGTGTTTGTGAATATTGCAATAGTGAAATTATGTGATTGTTTAAACAGTATTTTAGTGCAATTCCTATTGTCAATCTCTTATTCACAGTAAGTACTACTTGTAATGTGATTATGACATGAACTGGCTGCAGTCATAATTAACAACAAACCTCCGTAATTTAAACAACACTCCAAGATATGCACTTCCGTAATAACAACAATTACTGTATCAACAAAGTGTTACCTTACAATTTTGCAGGCTAAATCAGCTGATATAAAAAGCAACTGTAAGTGTAAAAACTGTAAACAGTGGATATTTTGTACTAACATCTCCTAATACAACTGTCTTAAGTGTTCCTAAGAACAGTCATTCATATAATGCCCTTATAACTGCTATTGGCGATGTTCAGTAAAATTTATGTATCAGGAGTGCAGGAGGTGTGAGTAGTCACTAATACATCCAGTTTGTGTCTTGCGCGTCATTTGAATCTCCACGGAGTTATAGTATCAGGAGAACAGGAAATTGTAGAAGTGCCAGAACACCGCAGAGGTATAGGAAATTTGCGTACTGTCAAAGCTCCCCAAGCTCCGAAAGCTTGAGCTTTTTGAAAATCTCGATCAGTGGGCTTAAAGCTCTTCTAGAGCTTTGGACCGTACCAATATCGCCCATCTAGAGCTTTAGCGATACGCGGATTTATTGCAATTTCCACCCCAGGAGATTTCAATGCTCGTCAAGACGGTAACCAGCCATCTAGAATATTTAGTGTCCTACTCCAGCGTTAAAGTCTCCATGAAAAATCGAATTTTTGTAGATCACGCCACTGTTACACGTGTTTTAAACCCTTAATTAATAAAGGGCCTTTTATTCGCTGGGATCCAAATATTTCAAGGTAACGGCATTCGTGAATTCAGAATGCTACCTCAGCGAGCGGCAGGTGATGTGACCTGTGTGTGTGGCAAAACATACAGAACGATGAAAAATCTCAAAGATCATCAAAGAAGGCATTGTAAAGGACCACCGCAAGACCAGGAACCACCTAATGTTAACAATGAATGTGTCTGTGGAAAAATTTATAGCACCCCTGCAAATCTGGCCTCCCATCAAAGAAGATTTTGTAGGGGGCCAAGAACTAATGTAAACCCCAATGAATGCCCACTATGTGAAGCTGTATTTACCTCCTACAGTGGAATGAGGCAACACTATAAACAGGGTCACCCGGAAGAGTACAATGAGGAATTATATCAAGAAAGTGCAAACGCACGAGTACCGTGGACAGAAGAAGAAGAAGATGAGCTGGCGGAAATCGAGGCTCGGTTCGATAACCATCAAAATATCACAGCGTTGCTGGACCACTTGTGCCAGTCCTCCAACCGATCGAGAGAGGCCATCAAGAAACGTAGAGCGTCGATGCGGTACAGAAACGTGGTCGTGCAGATTCGTGCGCAACAACCACCGGACCTGCCTTGCATCGACGAACAAGAGGAAAACATTGCGGAAACATCAAATGAAAATCTAATTGTTAACGAAGACCTAATTACACCCCAATTGCCACCCCAAGTATCCGACGAAGTGCCATTCGTCTTTAATGACCCGGTCAAGCAGCATATATTAAGCATGAGCCCCGGATTGTCAGACGAAGAAGATATTTTGCTGGCAATGGAGATGTGCATGCAGACGCCTACTGTAAAGGACAGGTTGGAGGATTGGACAGACAAATTGACTAAAAAATTTGGATCACAAAGATCATCTAATAGAACTGCTACCATACCAAATTGTCTGCCCAACCCACCTGGCCTGTCCAGCAGAAGGAGGAGGGTGCACAACTTCAGGAGAATGCAAAATATGTACAATAGGAATCGTAAAGAACTGGCTCAGCAGGTCATTGATGGAATAGAGAGTGATGCTGAACAGGAAAGACCGAAACATGAAGACATTATTACAGAATACAGGTCTATCCTCTCTACTCCATCAATGGCTGACGAGCACCCCATAAAGGATAAGAACGAGGAGACAGTTAAAGTCTATTGCCCAATAACATCCATTCAAATTCAGGCCCTGATTGATAAATCCAAACCATCCGCACCTGGACCTGATGGTATCAATCTTAAGGACTTAAGGAGGATCCCGATAATAAAACTCGAATTACTGTTCAATTCAATGGTCTACTTAAGGTATGTGCCAAAATGTTTACTTCGCAGTAGGACCTCCTTAATTCCTAAAACCAAAGATAACCTGAATGTTGTAAATAATTGGAGGCCTATAACTGTCTCCTCGTTTATCCTTCGTTTGATAAATCGAATTATTGGGCAAAGGCTGCAGCAAGCTGTCCCACTTAATAACTGTCAGCGTGGATTTTCCCCAATAGATGGGTGCTTCGCAAATAACCTCACACTACAGAGCATCATCAAAAGCAAGAGGAAGAATCATAAGGCGTATTCTATTATAATGTTGGACATTAAAAAAGCATTTGATCTTGTTTCCCATAATTCACTTTACAGGGCCCTTGAACGAGCTAATTTAGACAAGGAAACAATAGAATATGTCAAGGCCAACTATGAGGAAGCCTCTACCTCTGTATCTATT
>CAUEHT010000105.1:12500-20000 GCA_958510875.1 Endomychus coccineus
GTTTGATTACATTCCTTATTCTCGGAGGCCTCCTTGTTGTGACATATATAAATCCGATCCACTCTCCGTGGTACGTTTGTATATAGGACCACATTCAATATTGCGGTTAGGATTATGAAATTTGATTTCAGCACAGCCATCCTCTCCACTTACACTTAAATTGCTCAGTCGGTTTATAGTTAAGTTTTTATCTTCGTAAAATTTTATGTCTTTATTCAGTGCTACTAATTTCACATGGAATTCAAGCAATTTACGTGCGTATTCTTCCGAAGACATATCAATACTGATCAGTTCGAAGCAGGAGAGCCTCCCACACATCCACCAATTTTTTGAAACCCGCGTAATATATCTAGATGGGCATCTTCCTTTGTAACATATTCAAAACAATTTCCAGCTGTTTACACTGCAGCACATAGAATTATCGCTGGCCGAGTGATGAAGACAGATATATCTACAATTTTCCCGAACAAATTCCGGGCAGCTGCCTTTCAAATTCAACACTTTCACCCGATGATGTAACTACAATTTTTTCAGAATGTTCACTATGATGAATTTGGCTTTGCCCGCACCACTAACGTATACGATGCTATCTGGATCAATATACAGATAGTTTAGACCGCATCAAATAATTATTCAAGCACCGACATTTATGGATAATGTTCAACATCTCTGCCATAAATTATGGGAAATATTGTTCAAACGAAGTCCACAAGGTGCACCAAATCATTAGTCATCGCTGATGAAGTTGGGGTACTCAACAGCTTCACGGAGGTATCTACTTTGGTTAGTCAGGCCATGGACACATACCAATCTAAAATTTTCATGCAATATTTGTGGAAATGTAGAATCGATTGGGATGATCGAATATCTAAAGACATGAACACGAAATGGATGCAACTATTGGAGGAACTGAAGAAGATTGATGAAATATATATACCCAGATGCTATGGTCCACAACTACACAAAAGCAGAAGTGTGGAACTTCATGGTTTCTGCGTTAGTAGCGAAAAAGCATTTTCGGCTGTTGTCTATCTGAGATTCGCTAATCAAGATATATCTCAAATCGCCTTTGTTATTGCAAAAACTCGGGTGGCACCTATGAAACCAATCACTATACCCAGATTGGAGCTACAGGCCGCAGTTATGTTAAGTAGACTTATGAATACGATAAAAGATGACCTTGAAATCGAAATTAACAAAATTTATCTCTCGACAGACTCAAAAATTGTTTTACATTGGATTCGATCTAAGTCGAAAAGATATAAAACTTTTGTATCTGTAAGAATTGGGGAAATAACAGACATTGATAATTGGCACTGGGTTCCTGCAGAAAAAAACGTGGCGGATGAAAGCACGAGAGAAGTGAATACAGCAAGCAAAACTGAATGGTTAACAGGACCGTACTTTTTGAAATTTCCTGAAGACGAATGGCCAAAAGAAGTAGTAGAAAAAGCGGAAGAAATTGAATTGGAAACAAAAAAAAAACAAAATATGTTGTTAATTGCAGTTGAAGAAAATTATCGGAATACGAATATAAAATAATGTTTGTGATTTCATCACGCGGGGGAGAATGTTCTTGTTACTTTTATACAATTAATTTACTTGTTAAATGATTCACTTGTTATGACAGATATGAAATAAGATAGTTTTTGACAGTGACTTGTATTGGCAAAAATAAAATATAAGTCTTTACTTTATGCAGAAGAAGAAGAAGATAACATTATATACATTTCATTCAGGTTTATAATAATGTGTATAATCAATCGTAAAATAATTGAATTAGTAAAAGATGTTATGGATATTCGGAAGAGAAGACCAGACATACGCACTTCCGAAAATTATGCGACGGTCGTACTCTCAACGACAATCGAACGGAAATGATGTTTGACATATGCACTTCCGTTAATCGAGAATCGAGACATTCGGAAGACTGGCGACGCGAAACGGAAGTGCATATTTCAGAAATGTACTAGGACTTCAGACCAACTGTGGTAACGAACGCACTTCCGCATTACGTATACACGCTTTGAACATACGCACTTCCAAAACAATCCTCGACACTCCTAGCATACGCACTTCCGTAAATCACGAGAGTCGGGACATACGGAAGACTGGCGACTCGAAACGGAAGTGCATATTTCAGAAATATAACATTACTTTACACAAACTGTTGTCACGAACGCACTTCCGCATTACGTATACACACTTTGAACATACGCACTTCCAAAACAATCCTCGACACTCCTAGCATACGCACTTCCGTAAATCACGAGAGTCGGGACATACGGAAGACTGGCGACTCGAAACGGAAGTGCATATTTCAGAAATATAACATTACCTTACACAAACTGTCGTCACGAACGCACTTCCGCTATACTCCTCGAACATACGCACTTCCTCAACATCCCGACCATATGCACTTCCGTAAATCGAGTGTCGGGACATACTAGGTTTACAGGGGCGACGGTAATATGTAGAGGAGCCTCAGAAAAGTATGTGGTTTGATCTAGGCGGTTTCGACTGCTACACTAACGATCTACACATACCGATTTGAGTTCCTCTGGCGAAATGCGAGACGTACGTGCGATTGAACGCGACTATGTCAACTTCGGAGAAGTGAATCGCGTCGGATATACCTACTCGTAGGTATCTATGACGAAGTTTCGAATCCGATTGATTATAAGTCAAGCGTCGTCGTCTAGCTTTCGTCGCCCCATAACTGCAAGATCGCGGGATGGAAACTCCGAACGGATTATCCTCTCTTTATGCGGTCACATCTAACGGCTTTATACCGTTTTAACTTGTGCGACAACTCTCCTCTTTCCGAGCGAGAATAATTTGTATCCGAATAGCTATGTCGTTTATCGAACACCGTGTCGCTTTTTATCTAGCGAAGGGTCGAGAGAATGTACGAAGCTTTTTAGTATATTGGACCGTAGAGTCCGATGCGGGTCTTTACGACCTTATCAGTTCCCGCGACCGAACGACACTTCGTCTGCGAACTAGCGATCTTTCGATTGTCCTGTTTCAGATGGAGGATGTCTGTAGACGGTCACGGCGAGCGAAACTTGACCATTTTGCGATTGACTTACACTTCACACTAACAGTGAGAATGTGTTCTTCTAAGCAAAAGTGGTGCGGATAACGTGTTTTTCGCGTTATCTTCTGTTCTGTTAAGTGACACGATAGTTCGAATTGCGCCGATAATCTACCGAGTCCGAGATCCCATCGTAATGCGGCGGGCCGACTTGGAAGATACATCTGGCGATATATTTCGAACGTTTCGTTGCTCTTGACGAATTTGCATGGCGTGGCGTTCTGTCATCTCGATAGCAACGCATCTAACGCGCTTTTGGCACGATTGGTTTTTAGTCTGGCAGGCAACTTCGTCCCGCGCTAACAGCGTAGAGCGTACAGAGTTTAACCGGTCTCTCAACCTTTTGTCCGCAAAACGAACAGTTCCCTGGTTGATCCTGCCAGTAGTCATATGCTTGTCTCAAAGATTAAGCCATGCATGTCTCAGTACAAGCTACATTAAGGTGAAACCGCGAAAGGCTCATTAAATCAGTTATGGTTCCTTAGATCGTACCCACATTTACTTGGATAACTGTGGTAATTCTAGAGCTAATACATGCAAACAGAGCTCCGACCGGAAACGGAAGGAGCGCTTTTATTAGATCAAAACCAATCGGTGGCGGGCTCGCTCGTCATCGTACAACTTGGTGACTCTGAATAACTTTACGCTGATCGCACGGTCTAGCACCGGCGACGCATCTTTCAAATGTCTGCCTTATCAACTGTCGATGGTAGGTTCTGCGCCTACCATGGTTGTAACGGGTAACGGGGAATCAGGGTTCGATTCCGGAGAGGGAGCCTGAGAAACGGCTACCACATCCAAGGAAGGCAGCAGGCGCGCAAATTACCCACTCCCGGCACGGGGAGGTAGTGACGAAAAATAACGATACGGGACTCATCCGAGGCCCCGTAATCGGAATGAGTACACTCTAAACCCTTTAACGAGGATCAATTGGAGGGCAAGTCTGGTGCCAGCAGCCGCGGTAATTCCAGCTCCAATAGCGTATATTAAAGTTGTTGCGGTTAAAAAGCTCGTAGTCGAATCTGTGTCCCGCGCCGCCGGTTCATCGTTCGCGGTGTCAACTGGCGTGCCGCGGGACGTCCTGCCGGTGGGCTTAGCTCGCAAGGGCGGCCCAACACAATCCCGCCGCGGTGCTCTTTATTGAGTGTCGAGGTGGGCCGGCACGTTTACTTTGAACAAATTAGAGTGCTTAAAGCAGGCCAAAACTTCGCCTGAATACTGTGTGCATGGAATAATGGAATAGGACCTCGTTTCTATTTTGTTGGTTTTCGGAACCACGAGGTAATGATTAATAGGAACGGATGGGGGCATTCGTATTGCGACGTTAGAGGTGAAATTCTTGGATCGTCGCAAGACGGACAGAAGCGAAAGCATTTGCCAAAAACGTTTTCATTGATCAAGAACGAAAGTTAGAGGTTCGAAGGCGATCAGATACCGCCCTAGTTCTAACCATAAACGATGCCAGCTAGCGATCCGCCGACGTTCCTCCGATGACTCGGCGGGCAGCTTCCGGGAAACCAAAGCTTTTGGGTTCCGGGGGAAGTATGGTTGCAAAGCTGAAACTTAAAGGAATTGACGGAAGGGCACCACCAGGAGTGGAGCCTGCGGCTTAATTTGACTCAACACGGGAAACCTCACCAGGCCCGGACACCGGAAGGATTGACAGATTGAGAGCTCTTTCTTGATTCGGTGGGTGGTGGTGCATGGCCGTTCTTAGTTGGTGGAGCGATTTGTCTGGTTAATTCCGATAACGAACGAGACTCTAGCCTGTTAACTAGGCGTATTAGACATCCCAAAGGCCCGCAAGTCCGGGGTTCGCCTCGAGTCTAGCGCGGTTTTTACTGTCTGCGTACATACAATTCTTCTTAGAGGGACAGGCGGCTTCTAGCCGCACGAGATTGAGCAATAACAGGTCTGTGATGCCCTTAGATGTTCTGGGCCGCACGCGCGCTACACTGAAGGAATCAGCGTGTCCTCCCTGGCCGAGCGGCCCGGGTAACCCGCTGAACCTCCTTCGTGCTAGGGATTGGGGCTTGCAATTGTTCCCCATGAACGAGGAATTCCCAGTAAGCGCGAGTCATAAGCTCGCGTTGATTACGTCCCTGCCCTTTGTACACACCGCCCGTCGCTACTACCGATTGAATGATTTAGTGAGGTCTTCGGACCGGTACGCGGTGGCGTTTCGACGTTGCCGATGTTGCTGGGAAGATGACCAAACTTGATCATTTAGAGGAAGTAAAAGTCGTAACAAGGTTTCCGTAGGTGAACCTGCGGAAGGATCATTAACGTTTACACGTTACAAAAACTTTGTCAGAGTCGTAATCCGAGGCCGATGGTAGGAGTTTCGATATCGGATGAGAGACTAACCGGGGCTGTCCCGTCACAAGTTGACCGCGCACGGAGATCGTTATACGACTCTCGTTGTGTTCGTCGGTTCAGTGACGCGCCTCAAGTCTCTCCCGATCAAACTTACATCAGAGACCGGAGACGGACGACTCGAAACGTGTGCGGAAAACACATCGACCGTTAGTGACGATTTACGCTGCCCCGTCGAAACTGACCGCTTTTGCTAACCCCGATTGTCGGTCGTACGACGCGCGTATTATCTTCGCGACACGCGGACTATGGTTGTTTTCGAACGCACCGTTTAATTTACGGTATCGACTGAGTCGTTGTTGGCGTCTCCTAACCGAGATTCCGTGGCGTCCGCCGTCGTGTTCCGATTGGGTACCTAAATCCAGAAGATCGCCGATAATCACGAACGTCGGCGCGTTCGCACGTGCGGCCTACCGACGTCAATTTCGAAAGAAATCGATGTTGAACGGCTCGCGTGACTGATAGACGTAATTCGACGATAGACCGTGATATGAAATACGGCGAACTGGACATAGGAACGACACTGAACGACTGCCTATAAAACGGCGGTCGCGTTCGTTCCGAAGGTTTTAAAAGATGTACGCCCGATTGTTGCGCGAAGGTGGTTTGATGCCCCTTCGATCGCGATGCCGTTTGCGGCGACACGAGAACGCTCGCACCCTGTGTGTTAAATACGAGCGCCGTTGTCGCCGCGAAAATTTTATAAGCCAATCGAAACTACTAAAGAACGCCGACCGAAAGGTAGGTTGTTCGTTGCCGAACGTTCAGGCCGGAAACGGTCTACGAACGGGCAAATATTTTAAAGATTACCCTGAACGGCGGATCACTTGGCTCGTGGGTCGATGAAGAACGCAGCTAATTGCGCGTCAACTTGTGAACTGCAGGACACATGAACATCGACATTTCGAACGCACATTGCGGTCCTCGGATACTGTTCCTGGACCACTTCTGGCTGAGGGTCGTACTTTTTGCAAGAACTTGCTTCTTTGCTGCTCGGTTTCTTTCAGAGAAATGTCGGAGCGATTTGAACGTTTTGAACGCGGTACGGCGACCGAAAGGTTTGCACGGCTCGCGACGTTCTGAAACGCGATAGCGGCGTATGTGCGTACATCGATCGACTGCGAAATTCTAACGAATTCCGCGGGTCGCGATGTCAAGCACATACGACGGTCCCCCGACGTAGCGCGTCCGTTCGAACGACGGCCACGGTTTAGTCGTTTCGTCCGTTTTTAAATGCGATCGTCGTGTCCGAGAGAAGAGCGAAGTGCGCTCAAGATCTTTGTGACAACGACGTCTGATCGTATAGGACGAGACTATCCGGTTGGCCTACGAATGGTACTCATTGCGCGCAATTATCGTCGTGTGTTGGACCTGTCAGTCCTTTATCGGACAATCAATCTATGCGACCTCAGTTCAGGGGAGACTACCCGCCGAATTTAAGCATATTATTAAGCGGAGGAAAAGAAACTAACTAGGATTCCCTTAGTAGCGGCGAGCGAACAGGGAAAAGCCCAGCACCGAATCCCACGGCCGGAAACGGTCGTCGGGAAATGTGGTGTTTGGAAGGGTCCGTTATCCCGAGAACATGCGATGCGTCCAAGTCCATCTTGAACGGGGCCACTACCCATAGAGGGTGCCAGGCCCGTAGCGACCGTCGCCGTTTTCGGGAGGATCTCTTCTGAGAGTCGGGTTGCTTGAGAGTGCAGCCCTAAGTGGGTGGTAAACTCCATCTAAGGCTAAATATAACCACGAGACCGATAGCGAACAAGTACCGTGAGGGAAAGTTGAAAAGAACTTTGAAGAGAGAGTTCAATAGTACGTGAAACCGTTCAGGGGTAAACCTGAGAAACCCGAAAGGTCGAAAGGGGAGATTCATTCGCGTTTCGGCGGTCGGCGTCGGATTGTCGTGCGACGGGTGGCGTTCGCGTCGCTCGCTCCTTCAGTCTGACGACCCGTAGTCGAACGTGTGCACTTCTCCCCTAGTAGGACGTCGCGATCCGTTGGGTGTCGGTCTAAGGCCTGCGGTG
>CAUEHT010000105.1:25000-32500 GCA_958510875.1 Endomychus coccineus
AGGTAACATGAAACATCTTGTTTATTTTCACACTTCAGTCTCGTACAAAGTGCTACTTAATCAGACGAATATGCCAGAGCCAGTCCTGTTCCGATTTTGAATGCCACATCAAAGCATATCTAAAAGAGCTTCACAAATGGTAGTCATTATCTGCGGTGGGAGAACTGCAGTAGAATAATGACTTAAGTTCATAGTTGAATGTTGGTAACATCGTTTTAGGAATGGCGTATGAGAATACCGCCAGTTGATTTTCATCAACTAGTTTGTGGTCCATAGGCTGCCATTCAGTTTGATTACATTCCTTATTCTCGGAGGCCTCCTTGTTGTGACATATATAAATCCGATCCACTCTCCGTGGTACGTTTGTATATAGGACCACATTCAATATTGCGGTTAGGATTATGAAATTTGATTTCAGCACAGCCATCCTCTCCACTTACACTTAAATTGCTCAGTCGGTTTATAGTTAAGTTTTTATCTTCGTAAAATTTTATGTCTTTATTCAGTGCTACTAATTTCACATGGAATTCAAGCAATTTACGTGCGTATTCTTCCGAAGACATATCAATACTGATCAGTTCGAAGCAGGAGAGCCTCCCACACATCCACCAATTTTTTGAAACCCGCGTAATATATCTAGATGGGCATCTTCCTTTGTAACATATTCAAAACAATTTCCAGCTGTTTACACTGCAGCACATAGAATTATCGCTGGCCGAGTGATGAAGACAGATATATCTACAATTTTCCCGAACAAATTCCGGGCAGCTGCCTTTCAAATTCAACACTTTCACCCGATGATGTAACTACAATTTTTTCAGAATGTTCACTATGATGAATTTGGCTTTGCCCGCACCACTAACGTATACGATGCTATCTGGATCAATATACAGATAGTTTAGACCGCATCAAATAATTATTCAAGCACCGACATTTATGGATAATGTTCAACATCTCTGCCATAAATTATGGGAAATATTGTTCAAACGAAGTCCACAAGGTGCACCAAATCATTAGTCATCGCTGATGAAGTTGGGGTACTCAACAGCTTCACGGAGGTATCTACTTTGGTTAGTCAGGCCATGGACACATACCAATCTAAAATTTTCATGCAATATTTGTGGAAATGTAGAATCGATTGGGATGATCGAATATCTAAAGACATGAACACGAAATGGATGCAACTATTGGAGGAACTGAAGAAGATTGATGAAATATATATACCCAGATGCTATGGTCCACAACTACACAAAAGCAGAAGTGTGGAACTTCATGGTTTCTGCGTTAGTAGCGAAAAAGCATTTTCGGCTGTTGTCTATCTGAGATTCGCTAATCAAGATATATCTCAAATCGCCTTTGTTATTGCAAAAACTCGGGTGGCACCTATGAAACCAATCACTATACCCAGATTGGAGCTACAGGCCGCAGTTATGTTAAGTAGACTTATGAATACGATAAAAGATGACCTTGAAATCGAAATTAACAAAATTTATCTCTCGACAGACTCAAAAATTGTTTTACATTGGATTCGATCTAAGTCGAAAAGATATAAAACTTTTGTATCTGTAAGAATTGGGGAAATAACAGACATTGATAATTGGCACTGGGTTCCTGCAGAAAAAAACGTGGCGGATGAAAGCACGAGAGAAGTGAATACAGCAAGCAAAACTGAATGGTTAACAGGACCGTACTTTTTGAAATTTCCTGAAGACGAATGGCCAAAAGAAGTAGTAGAAAAAGCGGAAGAAATTGAATTGGAAAAAAAAAAAAAACAAAATATGTTGTTAATTGCAGTTGAAGAAAATTATCGGAATACGAATATAAAATAATGTTTGTGATTTCATCACGCGGGGGAGAATGTTCTTGTTACTTTTATACAATTAATTTACTTGTTAAATGATTCACTTGTTATGACAGATATGAAATAAGATAGTTTTTGACAGTGACTTGTATTGGCAAAAATAAAATATAAGTCTTTACTTTATGCAGAAGAAGAAGAAGATAACATTATATACATTTCATTCAGGTTTATAATAATGTGTATAATCAATCGTAAAATAATTGAATTAGTAAAAGATGTTATGGATATTCGGAAGAGAAGACCAGACATACGCACTTCCGAAAATTATGCGACGGTCGTACTCTCAACGACAATCGAACGGAAATGATGTTTGACATATGCACTTCCGTTAATCGAGAATCGAGACATTCGGAAGACTGGCGACGCGAAACGGAAGTGCATATTTCAGAAATGTACTAGGACTTCAGACCAACTGTGGTAACGAACGCACTTCCGCATTACGTATACACGCTTTGAACATACGCACTTCCAAAACAATCCTCGACACTCCTAGCATACGCACTTCCGTAAATCACGAGAGTCGGGACATACGGAAGACTGGCGACTCGAAACGGAAGTGCATATTTCAGAAATATAACATTACTTTACACAAACTGTTGTCACGAACGCACTTCCGCATTACGTATACACACTTTGAACATACGCACTTCCAAAACAATCCTCGACACTCCTAGCATACGCACTTCCGTAAATCACGAGAGTCGGGACATACGGAAGACTGGCGACTCGAAACGGAAGTGCATATTTCAGAAATATAACATTACCTTACACAAACTGTCGTCACGAACGCACTTCCGCTATACTCCTCGAACATACGCACTTCCTCAACATCCCGACCATATGCACTTCCGTAAATCGAGTGTCGGGACATACTAGGTTTACAGGGGCGACGGTAATATGTAGAGGAGCCTCAGAAAAGTATGTGGTTTGATCTAGGCGGTTTCGACTGCTACACTAACGATCTACACATACCGATTTGAGTTCCTCTGGCGAAATGCGAGACGTACGTGCGATTGAACGCGACTATGTCAACTTCGGAGAAGTGAATCGCGTCGGATATACCTACTCGTAGGTATCTATGACGAAGTTTCGAATCCGATTGATTATAAGTCAAGCGTCGTCGTCTAGCTTTCGTCGCCCCATAACTGCAAGATCGCGGGATGGAAACTCCGAACGGATTATCCTCTCTTTATGCGGTCACATCTAACGGCTTTATACCGTTTTAACTTGTGCGACAACTCTCCTCTTTCCGAGCGAGAATAATTTGTATCCGAATAGCTATGTCGTTTATCGAACACCGTGTCGCTTTTTATCTAGCGAAGGGTCGAGAGAATGTACGAAGCTTTTTAGTATATTGGACCGTAGAGTCCGATGCGGGTCTTTACGACCTTATCAGTTCCCGCGACCGAACGACACTTCGTCTGCGAACTAGCGATCTTTCGATTGTCCTGTTTCAGATGGAGGATGTCTGTAGACGGTCACGGCGAGCGAAACTTGACCATTTTGCGATTGACTTACACTTCACACTAACAGTGAGAATGTGTTCTTCTAAGCAAAAGTGGTGCGGATAACGTGTTTTTCGCGTTATCTTCTGTTCTGTTAAGTGACACGATAGTTCGAATTGCGCCGATAATCTACCGAGTCCGAGATCCCATCGTAATGCGGCGGGCCGACTTGGAAGATACATCTGGCGATATATTTCGAACGTTTCGTTGCTCTTGACGAATTTGCATGGCGTGGCGTTCTGTCATCTCGATAGCAACGCATCTAACGCGCTTTTGGCACGATTGGTTTTTAGTCTGGCAGGCAACTTCGTCCCGCGCTAACAGCGTAGAGCGTACAGAGTTTAACCGGTCTCTCAACCTTTTGTCCGCAAAACGAACAGTTCCCTGGTTGATCCTGCCAGTAGTCATATGCTTGTCTCAAAGATTAAGCCATGCATGTCTCAGTACAAGCTACATTAAGGTGAAACCGCGAAAGGCTCATTAAATCAGTTATGGTTCCTTAGATCGTACCCACATTTACTTGGATAACTGTGGTAATTCTAGAGCTAATACATGCAAACAGAGCTCCGACCGGAAACGGAAGGAGCGCTTTTATTAGATCAAAACCAATCGGTGGCGGGCTCGCTCGTCATCGTACAACTTGGTGACTCTGAATAACTTTACGCTGATCGCACGGTCTAGCACCGGCGACGCATCTTTCAAATGTCTGCCTTATCAACTGTCGATGGTAGGTTCTGCGCCTACCATGGTTGTAACGGGTAACGGGGAATCAGGGTTCGATTCCGGAGAGGGAGCCTGAGAAACGGCTACCACATCCAAGGAAGGCAGCAGGCGCGCAAATTACCCACTCCCGGCACGGGGAGGTAGTGACGAAAAATAACGATACGGGACTCATCCGAGGCCCCGTAATCGGAATGAGTACACTCTAAACCCTTTAACGAGGATCAATTGGAGGGCAAGTCTGGTGCCAGCAGCCGCGGTAATTCCAGCTCCAATAGCGTATATTAAAGTTGTTGCGGTTAAAAAGCTCGTAGTCGAATCTGTGTCCCGCGCCGCCGGTTCATCGTTCGCGGTGTCAACTGGCGTGCCGCGGGACGTCCTGCCGGTGGGCTTAGCTCGCAAGGGCGGCCCAACACAATCCCGCCGCGGTGCTCTTTATTGAGTGTCGAGGTGGGCCGGCACGTTTACTTTGAACAAATTAGAGTGCTTAAAGCAGGCCAAAACTTCGCCTGAATACTGTGTGCATGGAATAATGGAATAGGACCTCGTTTCTATTTTGTTGGTTTTCGGAACCACGAGGTAATGATTAATAGGAACGGATGGGGGCATTCGTATTGCGACGTTAGAGGTGAAATTCTTGGATCGTCGCAAGACGGACAGAAGCGAAAGCATTTGCCAAAAACGTTTTCATTGATCAAGAACGAAAGTTAGAGGTTCGAAGGCGATCAGATACCGCCCTAGTTCTAACCATAAACGATGCCAGCTAGCGATCCGCCGACGTTCCTCCGATGACTCGGCGGGCAGCTTCCGGGAAACCAAAGCTTTTGGGTTCCGGGGGAAGTATGGTTGCAAAGCTGAAACTTAAAGGAATTGACGGAAGGGCACCACCAGGAGTGGAGCCTGCGGCTTAATTTGACTCAACACGGGAAACCTCACCAGGCCCGGACACCGGAAGGATTGACAGATTGAGAGCTCTTTCTTGATTCGGTGGGTGGTGGTGCATGGCCGTTCTTAGTTGGTGGAGCGATTTGTCTGGTTAATTCCGATAACGAACGAGACTCTAGCCTGTTAACTAGGCGTATTAGACATCCCAAAGGCCCGCAAGTCCGGGGTTCGCCTCGAGTCTAGCGCGGTTTTTACTGTCTGCGTACATACAATTCTTCTTAGAGGGACAGGCGGCTTCTAGCCGCACGAGATTGAGCAATAACAGGTCTGTGATGCCCTTAGATGTTCTGGGCCGCACGCGCGCTACACTGAAGGAATCAGCGTGTCCTCCCTGGCCGAGCGGCCCGGGTAACCCGCTGAACCTCCTTCGTGCTAGGGATTGGGGCTTGCAATTGTTCCCCATGAACGAGGAATTCCCAGTAAGCGCGAGTCATAAGCTCGCGTTGATTACGTCCCTGCCCTTTGTACACACCGCCCGTCGCTACTACCGATTGAATGATTTAGTGAGGTCTTCGGACCGGTACGCGGTGGCGTTTCGACGTTGCCGATGTTGCTGGGAAGATGACCAAACTTGATCATTTAGAGGAAGTAAAAGTCGTAACAAGGTTTCCGTAGGTGAACCTGCGGAAGGATCATTAACGTTTACACGTTACAAAAACTTTGTCAGAGTCGTAATCCGAGGCCGATGGTAGGAGTTTCGATATCGGATGAGAGACTAACCGGGGCTGTCCCGTCACAAGTTGACCGCGCACGGAGATCGTTATACGACTCTCGTTGTGTTCGTCGGTTCAGTGACGCGCCTCAAGTCTCTCCCGATCAAACTTACATCAGAGACCGGAGACGGACGACTCGAAACGTGTGCGGAAAACACATCGACCGTTAGTGACGATTTACGCTGCCCCGTCGAAACTGACCGCTTTTGCTAACCCCGATTGTCGGTCGTACGACGCGCGTATTATCTTCGCGACACGCGGACTATGGTTGTTTTCGAACGCACCGTTTAATTTACGGTATCGACTGAGTCGTTGTTGGCGTCTCCTAACCGAGATTCCGTGGCGTCCGCCGTCGTGTTCCGATTGGGTACCTAAATCCAGAAGATCGCCGATAATCACGAACGTCGGCGCGTTCGCACGTGCGGCCTACCGACGTCAATTTCGAAAGAAATCGATGTTGAACGGCTCGCGTGACTGATAGACGTAATTCGACGATAGACCGTGATATGAAATACGGCGAACTGGACATAGGAACGACACTGAACGACTGCCTATAAAACGGCGGTCGCGTTCGTTCCGAAGGTTTTAAAAGATGTACGCCCGATTGTTGCGCGAAGGTGGTTTGATGCCCCTTCGATCGCGATGCCGTTTGCGGCGACACGAGAACGCTCGCACCCTGTGTGTTAAATACGAGCGCCGTTGTCGCCGCGAAAATTTTATAAGCCAATCGAAACTACTAAAGAACGCCGACCGAAAGGTAGGTTGTTCGTTGCCGAACGTTCAGGCCGGAAACGGTCTACGAACGGGCAAATATTTTAAAGATTACCCTGAACGGCGGATCACTTGGCTCGTGGGTCGATGAAGAACGCAGCTAATTGCGCGTCAACTTGTGAACTGCAGGACACATGAACATCGACATTTCGAACGCACATTGCGGTCCTCGGATACTGTTCCTGGACCACTTCTGGCTGAGGGTCGTACTTTTTGCAAGAACTTGCTTCTTTGCTGCTCGGTTTCTTTCAGAGAAATGTCGGAGCGATTTGAACGTTTTGAACGCGGTACGGCGACCGAAAGGTTTGCACGGCTCGCGACGTTCTGAAACGCGATAGCGGCGTATGTGCGTACATCGATCGACTGCGAAATTCTAACGAATTCCGCGGGTCGCGATGTCAAGCACATACGACGGTCCCCCGACGTAGCGCGTCCGTTCGAACGACGGCCACGGTTTAGTCGTTTCGTCCGTTTTTAAATGCGATCGTCGTGTCCGAGAGAAGAGCGAAGTGCGCTCAAGATCTTTGTGACAACGACGTCTGATCGTATAGGACGAGACTATCCGGTTGGCCTACGAATGGTACTCATTGCGCGCAATTATCGTCGTGTGTTGGACCTGTCAGTCCTTTATCGGACAATCAATCTATGCGACCTCAGTTCAGGGGAGACTACCCGCCGAATTTAAGCATATTATTAAGCGGAGGAAAAGAAACTAACTAGGATTCCCTTAGTAGCGGCGAGCGAACAGGGAAAAGCCCAGCACCGAATCCCACGGCCGGAAACGGTCGTCGGGAAATGTGGTGTTTGGAAGGGTCCGTTATCCCGAGAACATGCGATGCGTCCAAGTCCATCTTGAACGGGGCCACTACCCATAGAGGGTGCCAGGCCCGTAGCGACCGTCGCCGTTTTCGGGAGGATCTCTTCTGAGAGTCGGGTTGCTTGAGAGTGCAGCCCTAAGTGGGTGGTAAACTCCATCTAAGGCTAA
>CAUEHT010000105.1:37500-70000 GCA_958510875.1 Endomychus coccineus
AAATGATCAAAACGATCAACCCTACCAACAGGCATTTCTCGAAGCCATACGTGACCTATTGGCGTTGGTGGACTGGAATGCTCTGGGACCTAGGGGACGCGAGCTCCAAGACATTATGAGTCGAGGAGCTGCGACGGGTGTGGAAGTGGTCGATGCCATTCTGGCTTGGTTTAAGACATTCCTCACTTGTCGTCATGCTAGCAGGAACCCACCGCCCTCGAATCAGAATCAGGACGTGAATAGTAGGCGAAAGGCAAGGCGTAGAGAATACCGGCTCACACAAGAGCTTTATAGGCGCAATCAGAAGGCTGCGGCGGAGTGTATTTTGGACGGCAGACAATTTCGTGAGGAGGATACTAGCGTGTCCCCCGACGAAATGTACGCTTACTGGGAAGGAGTCCTCAAGACTCCCTCTGACCAGTACGTATCTGGCGGGGCTACCAGTGTCCCCGCGCCTCACACTCAGGTGTGGGGTCCTATTACCCCGGAAGAGGTGGGCATGCACAAAGTCAAGCAGTCGTCTGCCGCTGGTCCTGACGGTATTTCTCCCCGTGTGTGGAACGAACTTCCACCGGGTATCATCGCTTTGTTTTTCAATTTTATTCTTAGCAATGGAGTAGCTCCCCCCGAGCTTCATAAGGCAAGGACGGTCTTCATTCCGAAACGTACGGAAATGAACCGGCCTCGAACGGCAGCGGATTATCGGCCACTGACAATACAATCAGTGATGATAAGACACATGCATAAGATCCTGGCAGCGCGGCTTCATGCCGTGGACGCGCTTGTTAATGAGCGCCAACGAGCATTCCGACTCGGAGGCGATGGTATTGCAGAGAATCTCTGTGTGCTGTCGTCGATGATGGCGGAATCTCGGCGCAAATGTAGGTCCCTTCATATAGTCTCTGTTGATGTGTCCAAAGCTTTCGACACAGTGTCGCACGAGGCTTTATATGAAGCGATTCAACAAGCTGGCCTGCCTGGTCCTATGTGCCGATATGTGCGGTCCGTCTATACCACCGCATCGACCACGCTAGAAGTTCGTGGCGATCGGGCCGTACGTGCCAATGTCGTTCCAGCCCGTGGAGTTCGTCAGGGGGACCCACTTTCTCCTGCCCTCTTTTGTCTAGTCATTGACCGGGCTTTAGAGGGGCTACGCCCTGAGGTAGGATTCGTGATGAATCTTGAACGCATATGCTCTCTCGCATTTGCCGATGACGTGGTACTCTGTGCGTCGACAGCTCTCGGTCTCCAGACTAATCTGGACATCCTGACCGAAAACCTGCAAAAGTTCGGACTCTTGTTAAATCCGAACAAGAGTAAAGCGTTGTCCATGGTAGCTTCAGGACGCGACAAAAAGATCAAGGTGGTGGAGGACCCAACCTTTAAGGTTGGTGACACCTACCTTCCTCAATGCGCGGTTCTCGAACTCTGGAGCTACATGGGTGTTAATTTCGAAGGGACTAGGGTCGGTGAAGTTAAAACCAAACTTAGTGTCGAACTGGACCGAATATCGCGAGCGCCTTTAAAGCCGCAGCAAAGACTCCATATCCTGAAAACTTATCTGATCCCGCGCTACGTGCATGCGTGGGTGTTGGGTCGGGTAAGTGCGGGATACCTCAAGGGGGTCGATGTCCAGATTCGGCGCGCGGTTCGGGGATGGCTTCACTTGCCCCATGATTGTCCGTTGGGCTACTATCATTGCCCAGTGAAATCAGGTGGACTCGGAATTCCACAACTGGATAAGTTTATTCCGCTTATCCGTCTAAGGCGGTTGTGCAAATTGCAGAACAGCCTTGTTCCCTTTATTCGGGCCTGTGCGCGGACCGATCTAGTTGATCAACAGATCAACTGGTGTCGGTCGCGACTGGCCTGCCTTGAGGGGGATTATCGTACCGACAAACTGAATCGTGTATGGGCCGGTATGTTGTACTCTTCAGTCGACGGATGCGCTCTGAAAGAGGCGGACCAAACTCCGCTTAGTTCAGAGTGGGTCAGATGTCAGACCACTGCTATCCCTGGTCGCGACTATGTACACTACCATCAGGTCCGTATTAACGCATTACCTTCGCGCGTAAGGACCTCACGCGGTAGGGGACCGCTTCTGGATCGTATGTGCCGAGCTGGGTGTAGGGAAACTGAAACCACGGCGCATATTGTCCAGAAGTGCTTTCGTACCCATGGCGGGAGGGTCTTACGTCACGATGCGATTGTACGGGTTGTCGGTGCAGAGATGGTGAAAGCGGGTTGGCGGGTCGAATACGAGAAATCGTATGAGACACCAGTTGGTAGGAGGAAACCTGATATCATCGCCTTTCGCGGTCGCGACACTTATGTCGTTGATGCGCAGATCTCAGGGGCGACCGATCTTAACTCAGCGCACCGGGCTAAGATTGCCAAGTATCGAGATGAAGCTAGCTTCTCGAGATGCTTGGTAGATCAATTAACTAAAGAGCGCAGGAATGTCGGCGGGCAGATTACCGCGGAATCGGTGAAGTATGCCAGTGCTACCATCTCCTGGAAAGGTATCTGGAGCAGCCAAAGTTTAAAGTCGTTGGAAGATGTCGGGCTCCAACGGCACACTCTTCGCCGATTGTCAACAATGGCGTTGCAGGGCTCGTACCTTAACTTTCGCCGGTTCAACTCCATGACTGCCACTCGGATCTTGGGTGGTCATGGATGAGATCACTTCAGGGAGGGAATACGTTTTCGATGTCACTCGCGTTGATTAAGTTCCGCTTTTTTTGCAAGGCTCGTGCTACCTCCGACTAATAGAGGTATAAAGATTAGTGGGACGCGTTTTCTGTCAGGGTGGGGTCGTCACCAATTACACTACGGGGGTTTCGTTGTTTCAATTGCTAGGGGGACGGGGTTCAGGGTTGAGATGACGAGGCTTCGGTTTAAATGATGATTCCAGGCAGACAGATAAGCGGTGCTCTGAACATCTTAGAGTACCCATGTCTCGCTAAGACTGATATAGCCAAATGCCTCGTCATCTAATTAGTGACGCGCATGAATGGATTAACGAGATTCCCGCTGTCCCTACCTACTGAGGAACGGACTCTCGTGTCCAAAAGCATCTGCTGGCGGCGCAGAGATCGTTCCTAAGAGGTGTGACAAGAGCGTACAGGACTACTTCCAATACGGCTCTGGCGGTGTTGGCTGGTACACCACCGCTATGGGTCGAGGCGGGGGAAAAATGTGCGCTCTGGAAACGAATGGGTGAGAAGTCCTTCGAAGGAAAGCCAGTTTTCGGCGAGGGACCTCACCCAGGCGCGAATAAGAGAAAGTGGAATATGGTGGAGGAAGTGGAGATCACGAACCACGGTACGTGGATTTTCACAGATGCCGCCAAAAGACAAGACGGAAACGTCGGTTTTGGTGTGGTAACACAACAAAACGGAATCGTGACAAGTACCGGAGGCAACAGACTCCAACCGTACTATCCAGTGCACATGGCTGAGCTATGGGCACTGGGACAGGGAGCAAAAAGTTCGGCTCGATTGCAGGTCGACGAGCTAAACTTGGCTTGTGATTCGAGAGTGGCCCTCTACACCCTCTCAGAACAGCATGGAGGAGTTGCCTCAAAGGTAGAAAGATTTCTTAGAGAAATCGAGGAAAGAGGGACCAGAGTAAAACTCTGGTGGGCCTCGGATAGAGTTGCCGGAGTGAGAAAGGCTGACGAGATGGCAAGCAGAGTAAGCGGAAATCCGCAGGAATTTGGCATGATAAAGGCTCCCACAACAAAGAGAATGTTGAAGAGCGACGTTAAAAGAAACGTTATCGAAAAGTGGCAAGATAGCTGGGATAAAGCCACGACAGGTAGACAAACATACGAGATGATACCAGAAGTTGGTACGGAGAGAAGGAAATGGAGCCACAGAGCGGTGTGCCTCCTAACAGGTCATGGCCCTTTCAGGGCATATTTTAAGAGGTTCAATCTCAAAGAGGGAACCGGAAAGTGTGAGCACTGCGAAACAGGTAGACAGGAAACTACTGCACACATAATGCGAGACTGCCAAGGCGAAAACCGCCGAGCCACGAGAGAAAGATTTAAGGAAAGACAAGAGGAAATAGACGGAACATACCCCTTCTGCGTCTCGAAGAAGACCAGTTGCGGGGAGGTAGAGAACTTTAATAGATGGGCGAAAGAACTAAGCCTAGAGGACGAAGAAGTGGCTATTGGCGCACAATAGAGAGACAGGGTAAGCTAAGAAAGCTAAAGCGAGATTAAGAGTAAGGCAGAACAAGGAAAGATAAAGAAAGTAAAGCATAAGTAAAAGACCAAGCAGAAAGGAAATAAGGATCCCCGCTAATTTTTAGGAGTGTGGAGGTTGGTGGGTTCCTTATTGGCAGTGATTTCCAGGGAAAAGTGGGGGAGGGTAAAACTAATGCTTTAAGTCCGCCGGACGGGAAGGCAGGGGTGAAAATCCCCACAGTTATTATCGTGTCCCTACCTACTGGCGTGAGGGGCTATGCATCTCTCAAGAGGACCAATGTCACCTCATTAGTGACGGCGGAAATCTTGGGTGGAGTCGTAGTCAAGTAAGCAACGACCTTTCCGTGGTTCACGCTATAAGTAACCCCACTAGTGTGTGGGGTGAAACTAACGAGTTGCCTCTGCGAAACTCAAGGGACTGTAAACGACTTTGTTAGAGTTGTAATCAGAAGTCGATGATCGTAGTTTTGATATCGGGTGAGACCGACCAGGGCTGTCCCGTCACCAGAGACCGCGCACAAAGATCGTGCTATACGAATCTCGATGTGCTCGTCGGTTCGGTGACGCGCCTCAAGCCTTCCCCGATCAAACTGGCATCAAAGACCGAAGACGGACGACTCGAAACGTGGGCGGAAGACACACCGACCGCTGACGACGATTTACGCTGCCCCGTCGAAACTGACCGCTTCGCTAACTGCGATTGTCGGTCGTACGACGCGCGTATCGTCTTTTGCGATAGGCGGACTGTGGTTGTTTTTCTTACGTTAGCAAACGGCTGTACAGTACGGGAATTCCAAACCCGAGTTGCCCTAGGAATCTGCACGCGTGAAAGCTATGACTCCCGCAAGACAAACCAACGTTCGTCATCTCATTAGTGACGGTTGGTATCTTCGGAAGTGCGAGCAGGGATACCTCCTCGCCTCACAAAAGGGTGAGCATATAGTTAGCAAGCAACGCCTCTCAGTAGGTCACGCCCGGAGTAATCACCACGAAAGTGGGATAAAACTAATCGTTGCCTCTGCGAAACTCAGGGACTGTGAACAACTTTGTGAGCATGTGCGGAAATCACATCGACCGCTAGTGAGGATTTACGCTGACCCGTCGAGACTGACCGCTTTCGCTGACAGCGACTGTCGGTCGTACGACGCGCGTATTATCTTTCGCGACATGCGGAACGTGATTGTTTTCGTACGCTAACAAACGGCTTACAGTATGGGGGATTCCAAACCCAAGTTGCCCTAGGAGCCAGCAGGCGTGAAAGCTATGAGACTTTTGCAAGACAAACCGACGCTCGTCACCCCATTAGTGACGGTTGGTAGTTTTGTGGAAGTGCGAACTGGGGCTGCCCTCTTTGTCCTCGCCCTTGTGGCGGGCGCAAACTTGGGTTGCCACCTTTCGTCTCGCAATGCGAGCACATAGCTAGCAAGCAACCCCCTTACGAGGTCACGCCAAGGAGTAATCACCACAAAATGGGATGAAACTAATCGTTGCCGCTGCGAAACTCAGGGACTGTAAACAACGAGTTTACAGTACGGGGACTTCCAACCCCGGGTACCCTAGGAAACTCAGGGGCTGTAAACAACGGGTTTACAGTACGGGGACCGCCAAACCCGAGGTGCCCTAGGACCTGAAACTACCTTGGCAGTTTCCTGCACACACCGCCAGCTCCGGTCATGTTTCGGGCTAGCGGGGAGCTTGGCTTAACTTGTCTGGCTCGAGAGGAGGAAAACCTCACTAAAAAATCCTCTAATCTAAAGGTGAGGGACGTGCCTAGAGATGAATGGCCAAGGAGCAAATTTGGTCGCAAGCGTTTCCAAACTCCAGAGCACCTGGCGCACTCTGGTTTTAGACAGCCTTGCCACCGGAAAGAGCGTAACCCGGTGGTCGACGCATACATCGTCTCAAATCGTGGGACTTCACTATGAACTCTAAATCAAACCAAACCCAAACACAAACACACTCTGAGGAGTTAGAGGACGGGACGGCTTTCGAGAAATCGAGGGCCACCGTGAGATCGCCAATCCTGGCAAGGGATATGGCGTGCAAAGACGTTGAGGACGTCTCGGATACCGAGACGGTAGCCTCGAGGGACGATAGGAGGCCTGAAGGGCAGTCCTGGGAGGACGCCTGGGCCACTATCGGTCAAAAAGGTAGGCCGGAAAAAGTAAGGCTGGTAACCATGGCCATCATGAGTGGCATGGAGAATATCACCAGGGCAACTTCCCGTATGTGCAACGGGAAGCTATCGTTCAGCCGGAAGGACCAAGACACGGTCAACCGGGAAACATCGAGAATACAAGCAACGATGACAAAGTTGCTTGTAGAAATGATAGCGCTAGAGGAGGAGGTTAAGGACCTCAACTCCCAACGCATGAAAGGCGAGATAGAACGCCAGGCGCGAGAAAGGGAACACGATAAAGAGCATGAGAAATTCATGGCGGAACAGAGAGCCCTCCTAGAAGAGGCAAACAAGAAAAGGGACGAGAGGCAGGGAACCTCGAAAGCCCAGCCAGCGCCGAAAGGCAAAAAGGTAGAGCCACCTAAGCAAGCGGAACAAAGACCAAAAAAGGTACCAGAAGAGTGGACCAAGGTCACGTACGCGGCGAAGCTCAAAAAGGAAATACCGGTTGAGCAAGCGACGATAGTCGTGATTGAAGGAAAAACCCCTGAGCAGACCAGGGAAGAAATAGCCAAGAGGCTAAAGATAAGTGAAATAGGAGGTCCACTAACAAGGATAGTGGACAGAAAGGCTGGAGGTCTACTGGTTGTCTGCAAGGACAGAAACCAGAGACAGATTGTGGAAGCGAAACTCCGAGAAGTGGAGAACGTCAGAGTGGCGGAGACAGCGAAGTCAAACCCCACGCTGACAATCACGGGCCTGCAGGCAGGAACAACCGTGGAGAGAATAGTTGAAGATGTGTTCGAAATGAACACATGGATAGGTCAAGGAATGAGTAAAGACAACTTCCTTAAGAGCTTCAAATACGTAGGACGTAGAAGCTGTATTAACAGATACAGAGAAAACGTAAGATTTGCGGTAACACCAAATCTACATAAACAAATGTTAGAGCGAGAGACTGTAACGATTGGATTACTATCGTACCATGTAGAAGAGACCATCGGCGATGGTAGATGCTTCAAGTGCTACGCGCACGGGCATAAGAAAAAAGATTGTCCGCAGAAAGATAGGCCGTGTCTAAACTGCGGGCAAACAGGACACAAAGCCAGAGATTGCGAAAACGCAAAGTGTTGTCAAAATTGCAAGAAAGCAGGGAAAAGAGAGACGGCACACAGGGTAACGGACAGACGTTGCCCTACACAACAAGCTTACTACAAGCGGGCGGTAGGTCAAATAGCCCGAGAATGACGCTACACGTCCTACAAATAAACGTGGGTCGTGGCAGAGAAGCCACGGACGAAATAAGGCAATGGGCAGATGCGAAAGATATAGATGTAGTTCTCATACAAGAACCGTACCGACGATGCCCTGCTTGGCCAGGGTGGGTGCGGTATGGCGGCGGTAAGGAGGACAAAGTTGCGACGCTGGTGCGAGTTAAGCATAACTCTATCGGATTGGCGCAGGCGTCAACCGGAGAGATGCTGACAGTATCAGTAGAACAGCTAGGATCGAGGGTGGTCACTTTGGTGAACGCGTACGTGGCCCCCACAAAGACGTTGGATAACGTCATGTGTAGGCTTGAATCCTTCCTGGGTAACCACCGCGGGGCGGTGGTGCTAGCGGGAGACTTCAATGCCAAACACGAGGCGTGGGGAGGTGCGGAAACGGACAACAAAGGTAGACAGCTCATGGACTTGGTAGGTGTGGCAAACCTCCAAGTTGAAAATGACAGAATGTCTGAGCCCACGTTCCAGACGGCTAACGGAAAGAGCTGGATTGACGTTACGCTGAGCAGGGATGCTGAAGTGGAGAACTGGGTGGTGAGTGAAAGCTCGCTACTTAGCGACCACAAAAGCATCACTTTCGAGTTAAAGACTCCAAATCAAGGGGCCATGGAACAAGCGAAACGAATGGCGGTAGGATTAGCCAACTGGCCACTATTCAAACATAAAATACAAGAAGTAATAGGCACCCAAGGTGTGGCAAACACGGCGGAACAAAGAGCCGAAAACTTCCAGGAGGCGGCTATGAGTGCCTGCAGGGCAAGCATACCCCTCCGAAGGAAAAAGATAACTGGCAAAATCGTGTGGTGGAATACAGCACTGCAAGTATTAAAAAGGAAAACCCGTAAAGCGAGAAAGAACGCTCAAAGAGAACAGGACGCAGACACGAGACGTGTACTGCAGGACATCTTTAAAAGACAAAGACTTGAATACAAAGCAGCCGTCAAAGAGACGAAGCTGAGATCACTGAGAGAAGTACTCTCTGAAGGGAGTCCGGAGGACCCCTGGGGCCTGGCATACAGGATAATATCAGCTAATAAGAGAGGTGTACCAACGACCTGGACCACTGTAGAGAACGGGGCAGGCGGATGGACAAATACACGAGCAGAGACAGCGGAGGCACTCATTAGAAAGTACTTCCCTAAAGACGACGTCGAAACCGACACCGACGAAAATCGGGAAACAAGAGGGCGTGCCCTTGAGTGGAACGAGGATCGAGACTTACCAATCTCCCTACAGGAGTTGGAGGCAACGGTGAAGGGTAAATCAAAGAGAAAAGCCGCAGGCTTAGACGGATTCCCCACAGCTGGACTAGAGAAACTAGTTCAAGCAGTAGGACAAGATATGTTGGATATGCTAAATGCATGTTTGAGTGCTGGGATATTCCCCAAGACGTGGAAAACGGCCAGTATAGCTTGGTTGCCCAAGCCAAGTGGACCTGGACTGCGACCGGTGTGCCTAACGCCAGTTATAGGAAAGGTGTATGATAAGATCTTGGCAACAAGACTATCATATCACCTAGAGAAACACCATCTGTTCTCGGAAAACCAGTTTGGTTTCAGGAAAGGCAGAGGAACGATCGAAGCCCTAGATAAGGCGATAAATGAGCTCAAAACAGCGGAAAGAGAGAAAAGGCACGTACTAATGGTGACCTTAGACATAAAGAATGCTTTTAACTCAGCCTGGTACCCAAGACTGAGACTTTTGGTTTCGGAAAGTGGGTGCCCGGGAGATCTGGGACGAGCAATAATAAACTTCCTGGAAGACAGGACAGTAACGTCAGAAGGAATAACAATAAAAACAGAAAGAGGATGTCCACAAGGATCGTGCCTAGGGCCGGTACTGTGGATACTCATCATGCAGGATTGGTTCGATGAGATCGAAAAGATCCAAAGAGATTATGGGGTCACCATAAAGGTGCAGGCGTACGCAGACGACCAGCTGGTAACAATAATTGGACCATCTGTGAAAAAGATAGAGGCCGCGTGGAATAAGGTGTGGGCTGCATGCCGAAGGTGGGCTGGGATCCACAAGCTGCAGTACGCACCCGAAAAAACGGTCGCTATCTTTAGAGCAGCGAGAAATGGGAAAAACGCTAGAATAGCGAGAGAACCAGTATTAAAACTGGAGGACGGAACCAGGATTATACCTGGGGAAACGATGAAATACCTAGGTATTATCATAGATAGAGGCCTGTTATGGGTCGAACATGCGAAATACGTAGCTGGGAAAATAACAGGCGCGGCGCACAAAGTGCGAGCCGTAGCCGGAAAGACATGGGGCACGGACCCCAAAACGCTGAGAGCGATATATGACGGAGCGATCAAACCAGCGCTAATATACGGAGCAGAAATATGGGGCGAAAGAGGAACGGACTCTCGTGTCCAAAAGCATCTGCTGGCGGCGCAGAGATCGTTCCTAAGAGGTGTGACAAGAGCGTACAGGACTACTTCCAATACGGCTCTGGCGGTGTTGGCTGGTACACCACCGCTATGGGTCGAGGCGGGGGAAAAATGTGCGCTCTGGAAACGAATGGGTGAGAAGTCCTTCGAAGGAAAGCCAGTTTTCGGCGAGGGACCTCACCCAGGCGCGAATAAGAGAAAGTGGAATATGGTGGAGGAAGTGGAGATCACGAACCACGGTACGTGGATTTTCACAGATGCCGCCAAAAGACAAGACGGAAACGTCGGTTTTGGTGTGGTAACACAACAAAACGGAATCGTGACAAGTACCGGAGGCAACAGACTCCAACCGTACTATCCAGTGCACATGGCTGAGCTATGGGCACTGGGACAGGGAGCAAAAAGTTCGGCTCGATTGCAGGTCGACGAGCTAAACTTGGCTTGTGATTCGAGAGTGGCCCTCTACACCCTCTCAGAACAGCATGGAGGAGTTGCCTCAAAGGTAGAAAGATTTCTTAGAGAAATCGAGGAAAGAGGGACCAGAGTAAAACTCTGGTGGGCCTCGGATAGAGTTGCCGGAGTGAGAAAGGCTGACGAGATGGCAAGCAGAGTAAGCGGAAATCCGCAGGAATTTGGCATGATAAAGGCTCCCACAACAAAGAGAATGTTGAAGAGCGACGTTAAAAGAAACGTTATCGAAAAGTGGCAAGATAGCTGGGATAAAGCCACGACAGGTAGACAAACATACGAGATGATACCAGAAGTTGGTACGGAGAGAAGGAAATGGAGCCACAGAGCGGTGTGCCTCCTAACAGGTCATGGCCCTTTCAGGGCATATTTTAAGAGGTTCAATCTCAAAGAGGGAACCGGAAAGTGTGAGCACTGCGAAACAGGTAGACAGGAAACTACTGCACACATAATGCGAGACTGCCAAGGCGAAAACCGCCGAGCCACGAGAGAAAGATTTAAGGAAAGACAAGAGGAAATAGACGGAACATACCCCTTCTGCGTCTCGAAGAAGACCAGTTGCGGGGAGGTAGAGAACTTTAATAGATGGGCGAAAGAACTAAGCCTAGAGGACGAAGAAGTGGCTATTGGCGCACAATAGAGAGACAGGGTAAGCTAAGAAAGCTAAAGCGAGATTAAGAGTAAGGCAGAACAAGGAAAGATAAAGAAAGTAAAGCATAAGTAAAAGACCAAGCAGAAAGGAAATAAGGATCCCCGCTAATTTTTAGGAGTGTGGAGGTTGGTGGGTTCCTTATTGGCAGTGATTTCCAGGGAAAAGTGGGGGAGGGTAAAACTAATGCTTTAAGTCCGCCGGACGGGAAGGCAGGGGTGAAAATCCCCACAGTTATTATCGTGTCCCTACCTACTGAGGAACGGACTCTCGTGTCCAAAAGCATCTGCTGGCGGCGCAGAGATCGTTCCTAAGAGGTGTGACAAGAGCGTACAGGACTACTTCCAATACGGCTCTGGCGGTGTTGGCTGGTACACCACCGCTATGGGTCGAGGCGGGGGAAAAATGTGCGCTCTGGAAACGAATGGGTGAGAAGTCCTTCGAAGGAAAGCCAGTTTTCGGCGAGGGACCTCACCCAGGCGCGAATAAGAGAAAGTGGAATATGGTGGAGGAAGTGGAGATCACGAACCACGGTACGTGGATTTTCACAGATGCCGCCAAAAGACAAGACGGAAACGTCGGTTTTGGTGTGGTAACACAACAAAACGGAATCGTGACAAGTACCGGAGGCAACAGACTCCAACCGTACTATCCAGTGCACATGGCTGAGCTATGGGCACTGGGACAGGGAGCAAAAAGTTCGGCTCGATTGCAGGTCGACGAGCTAAACTTGGCTTGTGATTCGAGAGTGGCCCTCTACACCCTCTCAGAACAGCATGGAGGAGTTGCCTCAAAGGTAGAAAGATTTCTTAGAGAAATCGAGGAAAGAGGGACCAGAGTAAAACTCTGGTGGGCCTCGGATAGAGTTGCCGGAGTGAGAAAGGCTGACGAGATGGCAAGCAGAGTAAGCGGAAATCCGCAGGAATTTGGCATGATAAAGGCTCCCACAACAAAGAGAATGTTGAAGAGCGACGTTAAAAGAAACGTTATCGAAAAGTGGCAAGATAGCTGGGATAAAGCCACGACAGGTAGACAAACATACGAGATGATACCAGAAGTTGGTACGGAGAGAAGGAAATGGAGCCACAGAGCGGTGTGCCTCCTAACAGGTCATGGCCCTTTCAGGGCATATTTTAAGAGGTTCAATCTCAAAGAGGGAACCGGAAAGTGTGAGCACTGCGAAACAGGTAGACAGGAAACTACTGCACACATAATGCGAGACTGCCAAGGCGAAAACCGCCGAGCCACGAGAGAAAGATTTAAGGAAAGACAAGAGGAAATAGACGGAACATACCCCTTCTGCGTCTCGAAGAAGACCAGTTGCGGGGAGGTAGAGAACTTTAATAGATGGGCGAAAGAACTAAGCCTAGAGGACGAAGAAGTGGCTATTGGCGCACAATAGAGAGACAGGGTAAGCTAAGAAAGCTAAAGCGAGATTAAGAGTAAGGCAGAACAAGGAAAGATAAAGAAAGTAAAGCATAAGTAAAAGACCAAGCAGAAAGGAAATAAGGATCCCCGCTAATTTTTAGGAGTGTGGAGGTTGGTGGGTTCCTTATTGGCAGTGATTTCCAGGGAAAAGTGGGGGAGGGTAAAACTAATGCTTTAAGTCCGCCGGACGGGAAGGCAGGGGTGAAAATCCCCACAGTTATTATCGTGTCCCTACCTACTGGCGTGAGGGGCTATGCATCTCTCAAGAGGACCAATGTCACCTCATTAGTGACGGCGGAAATCTTGGGTGGAGTCGTAGTCAAGTAAGCAACGACCTTTCCGTGGTTCACGCTATAAGTAACCCCACTAGTGTGTGGGGTGAAACTAACGAGTTGCCTCTGCGAAACTCAAGGGACTGTAAACGACTTTGTTAGAGTTGTAATCAGAAGTCGATGATCGTAGTTTTGATATCGGGTGAGACCGACCAGGGCTGTCCCGTCACCAGAGACCGCGCACAAAGATCGTGCTATACGAATCTCGATGTGCTCGTCGGTTCGGTGACGCGCCTCAAGCCTTCCCCGATCAAACTGGCATCAAAGACCGAAGACGGACGACTCGAAACGTGGGCGGAAGACACACCGACCGCTGACGACGATTTACGCTGCCCCGTCGAAACTGACCGCTTCGCTAACTGCGATTGTCGGTCGTACGACGCGCGTATCGTCTTTTGCGATAGGCGGACTGTGGTTGTTTTTCTTACGTTAGCAAACGGCTGTACAGTACGGGAATTCCAAACCCGAGTTGCCCTAGGAATCTGCACGCGTGAAAGCTATGACTCCCGCAAGACAAACCAACGTTCGTCATCTCATTAGTGACGGTTGGTATCTTCGGAAGTGCGAGCAGGGATACCTCCTCGCCTCACAAAAGGGTGAGCATATAGTTAGCAAGCAACGCCTCTCAGTAGGTCACGCCCGGAGTAATCACCACGAAAGTGGGATAAAACTAATCGTTGCCTCTGCGAAACTCAGGGACTGTGAACAACTTTGTGAGCATGTGCGGAAATCACATCGACCGCTAGTGAGGATTTACGCTGACCCGTCGAGACTGACCGCTTTCGCTGACAGCGACTGTCGGTCGTACGACGCGCGTATTATCTTTCGCGACATGCGGAACGTGATTGTTTTCGTACGCTAACAAACGGCTTACAGTATGGGGGATTCCAAACCCAAGTTGCCCTAGGAGCCAGCAGGCGTGAAAGCTATGAGACTTTTGCAAGACAAACCGACGCTCGTCACCCCATTAGTGACGGTTGGTAGTTTTGTGGAAGTGCGAACTGGGGCTGCCCTCTTTGTCCTCGCCCTTGTGGCGGGCGCAAACTTGGGTTGCCACCTTTCGTCTCGCAATGCGAGCACATAGCTAGCAAGCAACCCCCTTACGAGGTCACGCCAAGGAGTAATCACCACAAAATGGGATGAAACTAATCGTTGCCGCTGCGAAACTCAGGGACTGTAAACAACGAGTTTACAGTACGGGGACTTCCAACCCCGGGTACCCTAGGAAACTCAGGGGCTGTAAACAACGGGTTTACAGTACGGGGACCGCCAAACCCGAGGTGCCCTAGGACCTGAAACTACCTTGGCAGTTTCCTGCACACACCGCCAGCTCCGGTCATGTTTCGGGCTAGCGGGGAGCTTGGCTTAACTTGTCTGGCTCGAGAGGAGGAAAACCTCACTAAAAAATCCTCTAATCTAAAGGTGAGGGACGTGCCTAGAGATGAATGGCCAAGGAGCAAATTTGGTCGCAAGCGTTTCCAAACTCCAGAGCACCTGGCGCACTCTGGTTTTAGACAGCCTTGCCACCGGAAAGAGCGTAACCCGGTGGTCGACGCATACATCGTCTCAAATCGTGGGACTTCACTATGAACTCTAAATCAAACCAAACCCAAACACAAACACACTCTGAGGAGTTAGAGGACGGGACGGCTTTCGAGAAATCGAGGGCCACCGTGAGATCGCCAATCCTGGCAAGGGATATGGCGTGCAAAGACGTTGAGGACGTCTCGGATACCGAGACGGTAGCCTCGAGGGACGATAGGAGGCCTGAAGGGCAGTCCTGGGAGGACGCCTGGGCCACTATCGGTCAAAAAGGTAGGCCGGAAAAAGTAAGGCTGGTAACCATGGCCATCATGAGTGGCATGGAGAATATCACCAGGGCAACTTCCCGTATGTGCAACGGGAAGCTATCGTTCAGCCGGAAGGACCAAGACACGGTCAACCGGGAAACATCGAGAATACAAGCAACGATGACAAAGTTGCTTGTAGAAATGATAGCGCTAGAGGAGGAGGTTAAGGACCTCAACTCCCAACGCATGAAAGGCGAGATAGAACGCCAGGCGCGAGAAAGGGAACACGATAAAGAGCATGAGAAATTCATGGCGGAACAGAGAGCCCTCCTAGAAGAGGCAAACAAGAAAAGGGACGAGAGGCAGGGAACCTCGAAAGCCCAGCCAGCGCCGAAAGGCAAAAAGGTAGAGCCACCTAAGCAAGCGGAACAAAGACCAAAAAAGGTACCAGAAGAGTGGACCAAGGTCACGTACGCGGCGAAGCTCAAAAAGGAAATACCGGTTGAGCAAGCGACGATAGTCGTGATTGAAGGAAAAACCCCTGAGCAGACCAGGGAAGAAATAGCCAAGAGGCTAAAGATAAGTGAAATAGGAGGTCCACTAACAAGGATAGTGGACAGAAAGGCTGGAGGTCTACTGGTTGTCTGCAAGGACAGAAACCAGAGACAGATTGTGGAAGCGAAACTCCGAGAAGTGGAGAACGTCAGAGTGGCGGAGACAGCGAAGTCAAACCCCACGCTGACAATCACGGGCCTGCAGGCAGGAACAACCGTGGAGAGAATAGTTGAAGATGTGTTCGAAATGAACACATGGATAGGTCAAGGAATGAGTAAAGACAACTTCCTTAAGAGCTTCAAATACGTAGGACGTAGAAGCTGTATTAACAGATACAGAGAAAACGTAAGATTTGCGGTAACACCAAATCTACATAAACAAATGTTAGAGCGAGAGACTGTAACGATTGGATTACTATCGTACCATGTAGAAGAGACCATCGGCGATGGTAGATGCTTCAAGTGCTACGCGCACGGGCATAAGAAAAAAGATTGTCCGCAGAAAGATAGGCCGTGTCTAAACTGCGGGCAAACAGGACACAAAGCCAGAGATTGCGAAAACGCAAAGTGTTGTCAAAATTGCAAGAAAGCAGGGAAAAGAGAGACGGCACACAGGGTAACGGACAGACGTTGCCCTACACAACAAGCTTACTACAAGCGGGCGGTAGGTCAAATAGCCCGAGAATGACGCTACACGTCCTACAAATAAACGTGGGTCGTGGCAGAGAAGCCACGGACGAAATAAGGCAATGGGCAGATGCGAAAGATATAGATGTAGTTCTCATACAAGAACCGTACCGACGATGCCCTGCTTGGCCAGGGTGGGTGCGGTATGGCGGCGGTAAGGAGGACAAAGTTGCGACGCTGGTGCGAGTTAAGCATAACTCTATCGGATTGGCGCAGGCGTCAACCGGAGAGATGCTGACAGTATCAGTAGAACAGCTAGGATCGAGGGTGGTCACTTTGGTGAACGCGTACGTGGCCCCCACAAAGACGTTGGATAACGTCATGTGTAGGCTTGAATCCTTCCTGGGTAACCACCGCGGGGCGGTGGTGCTAGCGGGAGACTTCAATGCCAAACACGAGGCGTGGGGAGGTGCGGAAACGGACAACAAAGGTAGACAGCTCATGGACTTGGTAGGTGTGGCAAACCTCCAAGTTGAAAATGACAGAATGTCTGAGCCCACGTTCCAGACGGCTAACGGAAAGAGCTGGATTGACGTTACGCTGAGCAGGGATGCTGAAGTGGAGAACTGGGTGGTGAGTGAAAGCTCGCTACTTAGCGACCACAAAAGCATCACTTTCGAGTTAAAGACTCCAAATCAAGGGGCCATGGAACAAGCGAAACGAATGGCGGTAGGATTAGCCAACTGGCCACTATTCAAACATAAAATACAAGAAGTAATAGGCACCCAAGGTGTGGCAAACACGGCGGAACAAAGAGCCGAAAACTTCCAGGAGGCGGCTATGAGTGCCTGCAGGGCAAGCATACCCCTCCGAAGGAAAAAGATAACTGGCAAAATCGTGTGGTGGAATACAGCACTGCAAGTATTAAAAAGGAAAACCCGTAAAGCGAGAAAGAACGCTCAAAGAGAACAGGACGCAGACACGAGACGTGTACTGCAGGACATCTTTAAAAGACAAAGACTTGAATACAAAGCAGCCGTCAAAGAGACGAAGCTGAGATCACTGAGAGAAGTACTCTCTGAAGGGAGTCCGGAGGACCCCTGGGGCCTGGCATACAGGATAATATCAGCTAATAAGAGAGGTGTACCAACGACCTGGACCACTGTAGAGAACGGGGCAGGCGGATGGACAAATACACGAGCAGAGACAGCGGAGGCACTCATTAGAAAGTACTTCCCTAAAGACGACGTCGAAACCGACACCGACGAAAATCGGGAAACAAGAGGGCGTGCCCTTGAGTGGAACGAGGATCGAGACTTACCAATCTCCCTACAGGAGTTGGAGGCAACGGTGAAGGGTAAATCAAAGAGAAAAGCCGCAGGCTTAGACGGATTCCCCACAGCTGGACTAGAGAAACTAGTTCAAGCAGTAGGACAAGATATGTTGGATATGCTAAATGCATGTTTGAGTGCTGGGATATTCCCCAAGACGTGGAAAACGGCCAGTATAGCTTGGTTGCCCAAGCCAAGTGGACCTGGACTGCGACCGGTGTGCCTAACGCCAGTTATAGGAAAGGTGTATGATAAGATCTTGGCAACAAGACTATCATATCACCTAGAGAAACACCATCTGTTCTCGGAAAACCAGTTTGGTTTCAGGAAAGGCAGAGGAACGATCGAAGCCCTAGATAAGGCGATAAATGAGCTCAAAACAGCGGAAAGAGAGAAAAGGCACGTACTAATGGTGACCTTAGACATAAAGAATGCTTTTAACTCAGCCTGGTACCCAAGACTGAGACTTTTGGTTTCGGAAAGTGGGTGCCCGGGAGATCTGGGACGAGCAATAATAAACTTCCTGGAAGACAGGACAGTAACGTCAGAAGGAATAACAATAAAAACAGAAAGAGGATGTCCACAAGGATCGTGCCTAGGGCCGGTACTGTGGATACTCATCATGCAGGATTGGTTCGATGAGATCGAAAAGATCCAAAGAGATTATGGGGTCACCATAAAGGTGCAGGCGTACGCAGACGACCAGCTGGTAACAATAATTGGACCATCTGTGAAAAAGATAGAGGCCGCGTGGAATAAGGTGTGGGCTGCATGCCGAAGGTGGGCTGGGATCCACAAGCTGCAGTACGCACCCGAAAAAACGGTCGCTATCTTTAGAGCAGCGAGAAATGGGAAAAACGCTAGAATAGCGAGAGAACCAGTATTAAAACTGGAGGACGGAACCAGGATTATACCTGGGGAAACGATGAAATACCTAGGTATTATCATAGATAGAGGCCTGTTATGGGTCGAACATGCGAAATACGTAGCTGGGAAAATAACAGGCGCGGCGCACAAAGTGCGAGCCGTAGCCGGAAAGACATGGGGCACGGACCCCAAAACGCTGAGAGCGATATATGACGGAGCGATCAAACCAGCGCTAATATACGGAGCAGAAATATGGGGCGAAAGAGGAACGGACTCTCGTGTCCAAAAGCATCTGCTGGCGGCGCAGAGATCGTTCCTAAGAGGTGTGACAAGAGCGTACAGGACTACTTCCAATACGGCTCTGGCGGTGTTGGCTGGTACACCACCGCTATGGGTCGAGGCGGGGGAAAAATGTGCGCTCTGGAAACGAATGGGTGAGAAGTCCTTCGAAGGAAAGCCAGTTTTCGGCGAGGGACCTCACCCAGGCGCGAATAAGAGAAAGTGGAATATGGTGGAGGAAGTGGAGATCACGAACCACGGTACGTGGATTTTCACAGATGCCGCCAAAAGACAAGACGGAAACGTCGGTTTTGGTGTGGTAACACAACAAAACGGAATCGTGACAAGTACCGGAGGCAACAGACTCCAACCGTACTATCCAGTGCACATGGCTGAGCTATGGGCACTGGGACAGGGAGCAAAAAGTTCGGCTCGATTGCAGGTCGACGAGCTAAACTTGGCTTGTGATTCGAGAGTGGCCCTCTACACCCTCTCAGAACAGCATGGAGGAGTTGCCTCAAAGGTAGAAAGATTTCTTAGAGAAATCGAGGAAAGAGGGACCAGAGTAAAACTCTGGTGGGCCTCGGATAGAGTTGCCGGAGTGAGAAAGGCTGACGAGATGGCAAGCAGAGTAAGCGGAAATCCGCAGGAATTTGGCATGATAAAGGCTCCCACAACAAAGAGAATGTTGAAGAGCGACGTTAAAAGAAACGTTATCGAAAAGTGGCAAGATAGCTGGGATAAAGCCACGACAGGTAGACAAACATACGAGATGATACCAGAAGTTGGTACGGAGAGAAGGAAATGGAGCCACAGAGCGGTGTGCCTCCTAACAGGTCATGGCCCTTTCAGGGCATATTTTAAGAGGTTCAATCTCAAAGAGGGAACCGGAAAGTGTGAGCACTGCGAAACAGGTAGACAGGAAACTACTGCACACATAATGCGAGACTGCCAAGGCGAAAACCGCCGAGCCACGAGAGAAAGATTTAAGGAAAGACAAGAGGAAATAGACGGAACATACCCCTTCTGCGTCTCGAAGAAGACCAGTTGCGGGGAGGTAGAGAACTTTAATAGATGGGCGAAAGAACTAAGCCTAGAGGACGAAGAAGTGGCTATTGGCGCACAATAGAGAGACAGGGTAAGCTAAGAAAGCTAAAGCGAGATTAAGAGTAAGGCAGAACAAGGAAAGATAAAGAAAGTAAAGCATAAGTAAAAGACCAAGCAGAAAGGAAATAAGGATCCCCGCTAATTTTTAGGAGTGTGGAGGTTGGTGGGTTCCTTATTGGCAGTGATTTCCAGGGAAAAGTGGGGGAGGGTAAAACTAATGCTTTAAGTCCGCCGGACGGGAAGGCAGGGGTGAAAATCCCCACAGTTATTATCGTGTCCCTACCTACTAGGCGTGAGGGGCTATGCATCTCTCAAGAGGACCAATGTCACCTCATTAGTGACGGCGGAAATCTTGGGTGGAGTCGTAGTCAAGTAAGCAACGACCTTTCCGTGGTTCACGCTATAAGTAACCCCACTAGTGTGTGGGGTGAAACTAACGAGTTGCCTCTGCGAAACTCAAGGGACTGTAAACGACTTTGTTAGAGTTGTAATCAGAAGTCGATGATCGTAGTTTTGATATCGGGTGAGACCGACCAGGGCTGTCCCGTCACCAGAGACCGCGCACAAAGATCGTGCTATACGAATCTCGATGTGCTCGTCGGTTCGGTGACGCGCCTCAAGCCTTCCCCGATCAAACTGGCATCAAAGACCGAAGACGGATGACTCGAAACGTGGGCGGAAGACACACCGACCGCTGACGACGATTTACGCTGCCCCGTCGAAACTGACCGCTTCGCTAACTGCGATTGTCGGTCGTACGACGCGCGTATCGTCTTTTGCGATAGGCGGACTGTGGTTGTTTTTCTTACGTTAGCAAACGGCTGTACAGTACGGGAATTCCAAACCCGAGTTGCCCTAGGAATCTGCACGCGTGAAAGCTATGACTCCCGCAAGACAAACCAACGTTCGTCATCTCATTAGTGACGGTTGGTATCTTCGGAAGTGCGAGCAGGGATACCTCCTCGCCTCACAAAAGGGTGAGCATATAGTTAGCAAGCAACGCCTCTCAGTAGGTCACGCCCGGAGTAATCACCACGAAAGTGGGATAAAACTAATCGTTGCCTCTGCGAAACTCAGGGACTGTGAACAACTTTGTGAGCATGTGCGGAAATCACATCGACCGCTAGTGAGGATTTACGCTGACCCGTCGAGACTGACCGCTTTCGCTGACAGCGACTGTCGGTCGTACGACGCGCGTATTATCTTTCGCGACATGCGGAACGTGATTGTTTTCGTACGCTAACAAACGGCTTTACAGTATGGGGGATTCCAAACCCAAGTTGCCCTAGGAGCCAGCAGGCGTGAAAGCTATGAGACTTTTGCAAGACAAACCGACGCTCGTCACCCCATTAGTGACGGTTGGTAGTTTTGTGGAAGTGCGAACTGGGGCTGCCCTCTTTGTCCTCGCCCTTGTGGCGGGCGCAAACTTGGGTTGCCACCTTTCGTCTCGCAATGCGAGCACATAGCTAGCAAGCAACCCCCTTACGAGGTCACGCCAAGGAGTAATCACCACAAAATGGGATGAAACTAATCGTTGCCGCTGCGAAACTCAGGGACTGTAAACAACGAGTTTACAGTACGGGGACTTCCAACCCCGGGTACCCTAGGAAACTCAGGGGCTGTAAACAGCGGGTTTACAGTACGGGGACCGCCAAACCCGAGGTGCCCTAGGACCTGAAACTACCTTGGCAGTTTCCTGCACACACCGCCAGCTCCGGTCATGTTTCGGGCTAGCGGGGAGCTTGGCTTAACTTGTCTGACTCGAGAGGAGGAAAACCTCACTAAAAAATCCTCTAATCTAAAGGTGAGGGACGTGCCTAGAGATGAATGGCCAAGGAGCAAATTTGGTCGCAAGCGTTTCCAAACTCCAGAGCACCTGGCGCACTCTGGTTTTAGACAGCCTTGCCACCGGAAAGAGCGTAACCCGGTGGTCGACGCATACATCGTCTCAAATCGTGGGACTTCACTATGAACTCTAAATCAAACCAAACCCAAACACAAACACACTCTGAGGAGTTAGAGGACGGGACGGCTTTCGAGAAATCGAGGGCCACCGTGAGATCGCCAATCCTGGCAAGGGATATGGCGTGCAAAGACGTTGAGGACGTCTCGGATACCGAGACGGTAGCCTCGAGGGACGATAGGAGGCCTGAAGGGCAGTCCTGGGAGGACGCCTGGGCCACTATCGGTCAAAAAGGTAGGCCGGAAAAAGTAAGGCTGGTAACCATGGCCATCATGAGTGGCATGGAGAATATCACCAGGGCAACTTCCCGTATGTGCAACGGGAAGCTATCGTTCAGCCGGAAGGACCAAGACACGGTCAACCGGGAAACATCGAGAATACAAGCAACGATGACAAAGTTGCTTGTAGAAATGATAGCGCTAGAGGAGGAGGTTAAGGACCTCAACTCCCAACGCATGAAAGGCGAGATAGAACGCCAGGCGCGAGAAAGGGAACACGATAAAGAGCATGAGAAATTCATGGCGGAACAGAGAGCCCTCCTAGAAGAGGCAAACAAGAAAAGGGACGAGAGGCAGGGAACCTCGAAAGCCCAGCCAGCGCCGAAAGGCAAAAAGGTAGAGCCACCTAAGCAAGCGGAACAAAGACCAAAAAAGGTACCAGAAGAGTGGACCAAGGTCACGTACGCGGCGAAGCTCAAAAAGGAAATACCGGTTGAGCAAGCGACGATAGTCGTGATTGAAGGAAAAACCCCTGAGCAGACCAGGGAAGAAATAGCCAAGAGGCTAAAGATAAGTGAAATAGGAGGTCCACTAACAAGGATAGTGGACAGAAAGGCTGGAGGTCTACTGGTTGTCTGCAAGGACAGAAACCAGAGACAGATTGTGGAAGCGAAACTCCGAGAAGTGGAGAACGTCAGAGTGGCGGAGACAGCGAAGTCAAACCCCACGCTGACAATCACGGGCCTGCAGGCAGGAACAACCGTGGAGAGAATAGTTGAAGATGTGTTCGAAATGAACACATGGATAGGTCAAGGAATGAGTAAAGACAACTTCCTTAAGAGCTTCAAATACGTAGGACGTAGAAGCTGTATTAACAGATACAGAGAAAACGTAAGATTTGCGGTAACACCAAATCTACATAAACAAATGTTAGAGCGAGAGACTGTAACGATTGGATTACTATCGTACCATGTAGAAGAGACCATCGGCGATGGTAGATGCTTCAAGTGCTACGCGCACGGGCATAAGAAAAAAGATTGTCCGCAGAAAGATAGGCCGTGTCTAAACTGCGGGCAAACAGGACACAAAGCCAGAGATTGCGAAAACGCAAAGTGTTGTCAAAATTGCAAGAAAGCAGGGAAAAGAGAGACGGCACACAGGGTAACGGACAGACGTTGCCCTACACAACAAGCTTACTACAAGCGGGCGGTAGGTCAAATAGCCCGAGAATGACGCTACACGTCCTACAAATAAACGTGGGTCGTGGCAGAGAAGCCACGGACGAAATAAGGCAATGGGCAGATGCGAAAGATATAGATGTAGTTCTCATACAAGAACCGTACCGACGATGCCCTGCTTGGCCAGGGTGGGTGCGGTATGGCGGCGGTAAGGAGGACAAAGTTGCGACGCTGGTGCGAGTTAAGCATAACTCTATCGGATTGGCGCAGGCGTCAACCGGAGAGATGCTGACAGTATCAGTAGAACAGCTAGGATCGAGGGTGGTCACTTTGGTGAACGCGTACGTGGCCCCCACAAAGACGTTGGATAACGTCATGTGTAGGCTTGAATCCTTCCTGGGTAACCACCGCGGGGCGGTGGTGCTAGCGGGAGACTTCAATGCCAAACACGAGGCGTGGGGAGGTGCGGAAACGGACAACAAAGGTAGACAGCTCATGGACTTGGTAGGTGTGGCAAACCTCCAAGTTGAAAATGACAGAATGTCTGAGCCCACGTTCCAGACGGCTAACGGAAAGAGCTGGATTGACGTTACGCTGAGCAGGGATGCTGAAGTGGAGAACTGGGTGGTGAGTGAAAGCTCGCTACTTAGCGACCACAAAGGCATCACTTTCGAGTTAAAGACTCCAAATCAAGGGGCCATGGAACAAGCGAAACGAATGGCGGTAGGATTAGCCAACTGGCCACTATTCAAACATAAAATACAAGAAGTAATAGGCACCCAAGGTGTGGCAAACACGGCGGAACAAAGAGCCGAAAACTTCCAGGAGGCGGCTATGAGTGCCTGCAGGGCAAGCATACCCCTCCGAAGGAAAAAGATAACTGGCAAAATCGTGTGGTGGAATACAGCACTGCAAGTATTAAAAAGGAAAACCCGTAAAGCGAGAAAGAACGCTCAAAGAGAACAGGACGCAGACACGAGACGTGTACTGCAGGACATCTTTAAAAGACAAAGACTTGAATACAAAGCAGCCGTCAAAGAGACGAAGCTGAGATCACTGAGAGAAGTACTCTCTGAAGGGAGTCCGGAGGACCCCTGGGGCCTGGCATACAGGATAATATCAGCTAATAAGAGAGGTGTACCAACGACCTGGACCACTGTAGAGAACGGGGCAGGCGGATGGACAAATACACGAGCAGAGACAGCGGAGGCACTCATTAGAAAGTACTTCCCTAAAGACGACGTCGAAACCGACACCGACGAAAATCGGGAAACAAGAGGGCGTGCCCTTGAGTGGAACGAGGATCGAGACTTACCAATCTCCCTACAGGAGTTGGAGGCAACGGTGAAGGGTAAATCAAAGAGAAAAGCCGCAGGCTTAGACGGATTCCCCACAGCTGGACTAGAGAAACTAGTTCAAGCAGTAGGACAAGATATGTTGGATATGCTAAATGCATGTTTGAGTGCTGGGATATTCCCCAAGACGTGGAAAACGGCCAGTATAGCTTGGTTGCCCAAGCCAAGTGGACCTGGACTGCGACCGGTGTGCCTAACGCCAGTTATAGGAAAGGTGTATGATAAGATCTTGGCAACAAGACTATCATATCACCTAGAGAAACACCATCTGTTCTCGGAAAACCAGTTTGGTTTCAGGAAAGGCAGAGGAACGATCGAAGCCCTAGATAAGGCGATAAATGAGCTCAAAACAGCGGAAAGAGAGAAAAGGCACGTACTAATGGTGACCTTAGACATAAAGAATGCTTTTAACTCAGCCTGGTACCCAAGACTGAGACTTTTGGTTTCGGAAAGTGGGTGCCCGGGAGATCTGGGACGAGCAATAATAAACTTCCTGGAAGACAGGACAGTAACGTCAGAAGGAATAACAATAAAAACAGAAAGAGGATGTCCACAAGGATCGTGCCTAGGGCCGGTACTGTGGATACTCATCATGCAGGATTGGTTCGATGAGATCGAAAAGATCCAAAGAGATTATGGGGTCACCATAAAGGTGCAGGCGTACGCAGACGACCAGCTGGTAACAATAATTGGACCATCTGTGAAAAAGATAGAGGCCGCGTGGAATAAGGTGTGGGCTGCATGCCGAAGGTGGGCTGGGATCCACAAGCTGCAGTACGCACCCGAAAAAACGGTCGCTATCTTTAGAGCAGCGAGAAATGGGAAAAACGCTAGAATAGCGAGAGAACCAGTATTAAAACTGGAGGACGGAACCAGGATTATACCTGGGGAAACGATGAAATACCTAGGTATTATCATAGATAGAGGCCTGTTATGGGTCGAACATGCGAAATACGTAGCTGGGAAAATAACAGGCGCGGCGCACAAAGTGCGAGCCGTAGCCGGAAAGACATGGGGCACGGACCCCAAAACGCTGAGAGCGATATATGACGGAGCGATCAAACCAGCGCTAATATACGGAGCAGAAATATGGGGCGAAAGAGGAACGGACTCTCGTGTCCAAAAGCATCTGCTGGCGGCGCAGAGATCGTTCCTAAGAGGTGTGACAAGAGCGTACAGGACTACTTCCAATACGGCTCTGGCGGTGTTGGCTGGTACACCACCGCTATGGGTCGAGGCGGGGGAAAAATGTGCGCTCTGGAAACGAATGGGTGAGAAGTCCTTCGAAGGAAAGCCAGTTTTCGGCGAGGGACCTCACCCAGGCGCGAATAAGAGAAAGTGGAATATGGTGGAGGAAGTGGAGATCACGAACCACGGTACGTGGATTTTCACAGATGCCGCCAAAAGACAAGACGGAAACGTCGGTTTTGGTGTGGTAACACAACAAAACGGAATCGTGACAAGTACCGGAGGCAACAGACTCCAACCGTACTATCCAGTGCACATGGCTGAGCTATGGGCACTGGGACAGGGAGCAAAAAGTTCGGCTCGATTGCAGGTCGACGAGCTAAACTTGGCTTGTGATTCGAGAGTGGCCCTCTACACCCTCTCAGAACAGCATGGAGGAGTTGCCTCAAAGGTAGAAAGATTTCTTAGAGAAATCGAGGAAAGAGGGACCAGAGTAAAACTCTGGTGGGCCTCGGATAGAGTTGCCGGAGTGAGAAAGGCTGACGAGATGGCAAGCAGAGTAAGCGGAAATCCGCAGGAATTTGGCATGATAAAGGCTCCCACAACAAAGAGAATGTTGAAGAGCGACGTTAAAAGAAACGTTATCGAAAAGTGGCAAGATAGCTGGGATAAAGCCACGACAGGTAGACAAACATACGAGATGATACCAGAAGTTGGTACGGAGAGAAGGAAATGGAGCCACAGAGCGGTGTGCCTCCTAACAGGTCATGGCCCTTTCAGGGCATATTTTAAGAGGTTCAATCTCAAAGAGGGAACCGGAAAGTGTGAGCACTGCGAAACAGGTAGACAGGAAACTACTGCACACATAATGCGAGACTGCCAAGGCGAAAACCGCCGAGCCACGAGAGAAAGATTTAAGGAAAGACAAGAGGAAATAGACGGAACATACCCCTTCTGCGTCTCGAAGAAGACCAGTTGCGGGGAGGTAGAGAACTTTAATAGATGGGCGAAAGAACTAAGCCTAGAGGACGAAGAAGTGGCTATTGGCGCACAATAGAGAGACAGGGTAAGCTAAGAAAGCTAAAGCGAGATTAAGAGTAAGGCAGAACAAGGAAAGATAAAGAAAGTAAAGCATAAGTAAAAGACCAAGCAGAAAGGAAATAAGGATCCCCGCTAATTTTTAGGAGTGTGGAGGTTGGTGGGTTCCTTATTGGCAGTGATTTCCAGGGAAAAGTGGGGGAGGGTAAAACTAATGCTTTAAGTCCGCCGGACGGGAAGGCAGGGGTGAAAATCCCCACAGTTATTATCGTGTCCCTACCTACTGGCGTGAGGGGCTATGCATCTCTCAAGAGGACCAATGTCACCTCATTAGTGACGGCGGAAATCTTGGGTGGAGTCGTAGTCAAGTAAGCAACGACCTTTCCGTGGTTCACGCTATAAGTAACCCCACTAGTGTGTGGGGTGAAACTAACGAGTTGCCTCTGCGAAACTCAAGGGACTGTAAACGACTTTGTTAGAGTTGTAATCAGAAGTCGATGATCGTAGTTTTGATATCGGGTGAGACCGACCAGGGCTGTCCCGTCACCAGAGACCGCGCACAAAGATCGTGCTATACGAATCTCGATGTGCTCGTCGGTTCGGTGACGCGCCTCAAGCCTTCCCCGATCAAACTGGCATCAAAGACCGAAGACGGACGACTCGAAACGTGGGCGGAAGACACACCGACCGCTGACGACGATTTACGCTGCCCCGTCGAAACTGACCGCTTCGCTAACTGCGATTGTCGGTCGTACGACGCGCGTATCGTCTTTTGCGATAGGCGGACTGTGGTTGTTTTTCTTACGTTAGCAAACGGCTGTACAGTACGGGAATTCCAAACCCGAGTTGCCCTAGGAATCTGCACGCGTGAAAGCTATGACTCCCGCAAGACAAACCAACGTTCGTCATCTCATTAGTGACGGTTGGTATCTTCGGAAGTGCGAGCAGGGATACCTCCTCGCCTCACAAAAGGGTGAGCATATAGTTAGCAAGCAACGCCTCTCAGTAGGTCACGCCCGGAGTAATCACAACGAAAGTGGGATAAAACTAATCGTTGCCTCTGCGAAACTCAGGGACTGTGAACAACTTTGTGAGCATGTGCGGAAATCACATCGACCGCTAGTGAGGATTTACGCTGACCCGTCGAGACTGACCGCTTTCGCTGACAGCGACTGTCGGTCGTACGACGCGCGTATTATCTTTCGCGACATGCGGAACGTGATTGTTTTCGTACGCTAACAAACGGCTTTACAGTATGGGGGATTCCAAACCCAAGTTGCCCTAGGAGCCAGCAGGCGTGAAAGCTATGAGACTTTTGCAAGACAAACCGACGCTCGTCACCCCATTAGTGACGGTTGGTAGTTTTGTGGAAGTGCGAACTGGGGCTGCCCTCTTTGTCCTCGCCCTTGTGGCGGGCGCAAACTTGGGTTGCCACCTTTCGTCTCGCAATGCGAGCACATAGCTAGCAAGCAACCCCCTTACGAGGTCACGCCAAGGAGTAATCACCACAAAATGGGATGAAACTAATCGTTGCCGCTGCGAAACTCAGGGACTGTAAACAACGAGTTTACAGTACGGGGACTTCCAACCCCGGGTACCCTAGGAAACTCAGGGGCTGTAAACAACGGGTTTACAGTACGGGGACCGCCAAACCCGAGGTGCCCTAGGACCTGAAACTACCTTGGCAGTTTCCTGCACACACCGCCAGCTCCGGTCATGTTTCGGGCTAGCGGGGAGCTTGGCTTAACTTGTCTGGCTCGAGAGGAGGAAAACCTCACTAAAAAATCCTCTAATCTAAAGGTGAGGGACGTGCCTAGAGATGAATGGCCAAGGAGCAAATTTGGTCGCAAGCGTTTCCAAACTCCAGAGCACCTGGCGCACTCTGGTTTTAGACAGCCTTGCCACCGGAAAGAGCGTAACCCGGTGGTCGACGCATACATCGTCTCAAATCGTGGGACTTCACTATGAACTCTAAATCAAACCAAACCCAAACACAAACACACTCTGAGGAGTTAGAGGACGGGACGGCTTTCGAGAAATCGAGGGCCACCGTGAGATCGCCAATCCTGGCAAGGGATATGGCGTGCAAAGACGTTGAGGACGTCTCGGATACCGAGACGGTAGCCTCGAGGGACGATAGGAGGCCTGAAGGGCAGTCCTGGGAGGACGCCTGGGCCACTATCGGTCAAAAAGGTAGGCCGGAAAAAGTAAGGCTGGTAACCATGGCCATCATGAGTGGCATGGAGAATATCACCAGGGCAACTTCCCGTATGTGCAACGGGAAGCTATCGTTCAGCCGGAAGGACCAAGACACGGTCAACCGGGAAACATCGAGAATACAAGCAACGATGACAAAGTTGCTTGTAGAAATGATAGCGCTAGAGGAGGAGGTTAAGGACCTCAACTCCCAACGCATGAAAGGCGAGATAGAACGCCAGGCGCGAGAAAGGGAACACGATAAAGAGCATGAGAAATTCATGGCGGAACAGAGAGCCCTCCTAGAAGAGGCAAACAAGAAAAGGGACGAGAGGCAGGGAACCTCGAAAGCCCAGCCAGCGCCGAAAGGCAAAAAGGTAGAGCCACCTAAGCAAGCGGAACAAAGACCAAAAAAGGTACCAGAAGAGTGGACCAAGGTCACGTACGCGGCGAAGCTCAAAAAGGAAATACCGGTTGAGCAAGCGACGATAGTCGTGATTGAAGGAAAAACCCCTGAGCAGACCAGGGAAGAAATAGCCAAGAGGCTAAAGATAAGTGAAATAGGAGGTCCACTAACAAGGATAGTGGACAGAAAGGCTGGAGGTCTACTGGTTGTCTGCAAGGACAGAAACCAGAGACAGATTGTGGAAGCGAAACTCCGAGAAGTGGAGAACGTCAGAGTGGCGGAGACAGCGAAGTCAAACCCCACGCTGACAATCACGGGCCTGCAGGCAGGAACAACCGTGGAGAGAATAGTTGAAGATGTGTTCGAAATGAACACATGGATAGGTCAAGGAATGAGTAAAGACAACTTCCTTAAGAGCTTCAAATACGTAGGACGTAGAAGCTGTATTAACAGATACAGAGAAAACGTAAGATTTGCGGTAACACCAAATCTACATAAACAAATGTTAGAGCGAGAGACTGTAACGATTGGATTACTATCGTACCATGTAGAAGAGACCATCGGCGATGGTAGATGCTTCAAGTGCTACGCGCACGGGCATAAGAAAAAAGATTGTCCGCAGAAAGATAGGCCGTGTCTAAACTGCGGGCAAACAGGACACAAAGCCAGAGATTGCGAAAACGCAAAGTGTTGTCAAAATTGCAAGAAAGCAGGGAAAAGAGAGACGGCACACAGGGTAACGGACAGACGTTGCCCTACACAACAAGCTTACTACAAGCGGGCGGTAGGTCAAATAGCCCGAGAATGACGCTACACGTCCTACAAATAAACGTGGGTCGTGGCAGAGAAGCCACGGACGAAATAAGGCAATGGGCAGATGCGAAAGATATAGATGTAGTTCTCATACAAGAACCGTACCGACGATGCCCTGCTTGGCCAGGGTGGGTGCGGTATGGCGGCGGTAAGGAGGACAAAGTTGCGACGCTGGTGCGAGTTAAGCATAACTCTATCGGATTGGCGCAGGCGTCAACCGGAGAGATGCTGACAGTATCAGTAGAACAGCTAGGATCGAGGGTGGTCACTTTGGTGAACGCGTACGTGGCCCCCACAAAGACGTTGGATAACGTCATGTGTAGGCTTGAATCCTTCCTGGGTAACCACCGCGGGGCGGTGGTGCTAGCGGGAGACTTCAATGCCAAACACGAGGCGTGGGGAGGTGCGGAAACGGACAACAAAGGTAGACAGCTCATGGACTTGGTAGGTGTGGCAAACCTCCAAGTTGAAAATGACAGAATGTCTGAGCCCACGTTCCAGACGGCTAACGGAAAGAGCTGGATTGACGTTACGCTGAGCAGGGATGCTGAAGTGGAGAACTGGGTGGTGAGTGAAAGCTCGCTACTTAGCGACCACAAAGGCATCACTTTCGAGTTAAAGACTCCAAATCAAGGGGCCATGGAACAAGCGAAACGAATGGCGGTAGGATTAGCCAACTGGCCACTATTCAAACATAAAATACAAGAAGTAATAGGCACCCAAGGTGTGGCAAACACGGCGGAACAAAGAGCCGAAAACTTCCAGGAGGCGGCTATGAGTGCCTGCAGGGCAAGCATACCCCTCCGAAGGAAAAAGATAACTGGCAAAATCGTGTGGTGGAATACAGCACTGCAAGTATTAAAAAGGAAAACCCGTAAAGCGAGAAAGAACGCTCAAAGAGAACAGGACGCAGACACGAGACGTGTACTGCAGGACATCTTTAAAAGACAAAGACTTGAATACAAAGCAGCCGTCAAAGAGACGAAGCTGAGATCACTGAGAGAAGTACTCTCTGAAGGGAGTCCGGAGGACCCCTGGGGCCTGGCATACAGGATAATATCAGCTAATAAGAGAGGTGTACCAACGACCTGGACCACTGTAGAGAACGGGGCAGGCGGATGGACAAATACACGAGCAGAGACAGCGGAGGCACTCATTAGAAAGTACTTCCCTAAAGACGACGTCGAAACCGACACCGACGAAAATCGGGAAACAAGAGGGCGTGCCCTTGAGTGGAACGAGGATCGAGACTTACCAATCTCCCTACAGGAGTTGGAGGCAACGGTGAAGGGTAAATCAAAGAGAAAAGCCGCAGGCTTAGACGGATTCCCCACAGCTGGACTAGAGAAACTAGTTCAAGCAGTAGGACAAGATATGTTGGATATGCTAAATGCATGTTTGAGTGCTGGGATATTCCCCAAGACGTGGAAAACGGCCAGTATAGCTTGGTTGCCCAAGCCAAGTGGACCTGGACTGCGACCGGTGTGCCTAACGCCAGTTATAGGAAAGGTGTATGATAAGATCTTGGCAACAAGACTATCATATCACCTAGAGAAACACCATCTGTTCTCGGAAAACCAGTTTGGTTTCAGGAAAGGCAGAGGAACGATCGAAGCCCTAGATAAGGCGATAAATGAGCTCAAAACAGCGGAAAGAGAGAAAAGGCACGTACTAATGGTGACCTTAGACATAAAGAATGCTTTTAACTCAGCCTGGTACCCAAGACTGAGACTTTTGGTTTCGGAAAGTGGGTGCCCGGGAGATCTGGGACGAGCAATAATAAACTTCCTGGAAGACAGGACAGTAACGTCAGAAGGAATAACAATAAAAACAGAAAGAGGATGTCCACAAGGATCGTGCCTAGGGCCGGTACTGTGGATACTCATCATGCAGGATTGGTTCGATGAGATCGAAAAGATCCAAAGAGATTATGGGGTCACCATAAAGGTGCAGGCGTACGCAGACGACCAGCTGGTAACAATAATTGGACCATCTGTGAAAAAGATAGAGGCCGCGTGGAATAAGGTGTGGGCTGCATGCCGAAGGTGGGCTGGGATCCACAAGCTGCAGTACGCACCCGAAAAAACGGTCGCTATCTTTAGAGCAGCGAGAAATGGGAAAAACGCTAGAATAGCGAGAGAACCAGTATTAAAACTGGAGGACGGAACCAGGATTATACCTGGGGAAACGATGAAATACCTAGGTATTATCATAGATAGAGGCCTGTTATGGGTCGAACATGCGAAATACGTAGCTGGGAAAATAACAGGCGCGGCGCACAAAGTGCGAGCCGTAGCCGGAAAGACATGGGGCACGGACCCCAAAACGCTGAGAGCGATATATGACGGAGCGATCAAACCAGCGCTAATATACGGAGCAGAAATATGGGGCGAAAGAGGAACGGACTCTCGTGTCCAAAAGCATCTGCTGGCGGCGCAGAGATCGTTCCTAAGAGGTGTGACAAGAGCGTACAGGACTACTTCCAATACGGCTCTGGCGGTGTTGGCTGGTACACCACCGCTATGGGTCGAGGCGGGGGAAAAATGTGCGCTCTGGAAACGAATGGGTGAGAAGTCCTTCGAAGGAAAGCCAGTTTTCGGCGAGGGACCTCACCCAGGCGCGAATAAGAGAAAGTGGAATATGGTGGAGGAAGTGGAGATCACGAACCACGGTACGTGGATTTTCACAGATGC
>CAUEHT010000105.1:75000-87500 GCA_958510875.1 Endomychus coccineus
AGCTTCACGGAGGTATCTACTTTGGTTAGTCAGGCCATGGACACATACCAATCTAAAATTTTCATGCAATATTTGTGGAAATGTAGAATCGATTGGGATGATCGAATATCTAAAGACATGAACACGAAATGGATGCAACTATTGGAGGAACTGAAGAAGATTGATGAAATATATATACCCAGATGCTATGGTCCACAACTACACAAAAGCAGAAGTGTGGAACTTCATGGTTTCTGCGTTAGTAGCGAAAAAGCATTTTCGGCTGTTGTCTATCTGAGATTCGCTAATCAAGATATATCTCAAATCGCCTTTGTTATTGCAAAAACTCGGGTGGCACCTATGAAACCAATCACTATACCCAGATTGGAGCTACAGGCCGCAGTTATGTTAAGTAGACTTATGAATACGATAAAAGATGACCTTGAAATCGAAATTAACAAAATTTATCTCTCGACAGACTCAAAAATTGTTTTACATTGGATTCGATCTAAGTCGAAAAGATATAAAACTTTTGTATCTGTAAGAATTGGGGAAATAACAGACATTGATAATTGGCACTGGGTTCCTGCAGAAAAAAACGTGGCGGATGAAAGCACGAGAGAAGTGAATACAGCAAGCAAAACTGAATGGTTAACAGGACCGTACTTTTTGAAATTTCCTGAAGACGAATGGCCAAAAGAAGTAGTAGAAAAAGCGGAAGAAATTGAATTGGAAACAAAAAAAAAACAAAATATGTTGTTAATTGCAGTTGAAGAAAATTATCGGAATACGAATATAAAATAATGTTTGTGATTTCATCACGCGGGGGAGAATGTTCTTGTTACTTTTATACAATTAATTTACTTGTTAAATGATTCACTTGTTATGACAGATATGAAATAAGATAGTTTTTGACAGTGACTTGTATTGGCAAAAATAAAATATAAGTCTTTACTTTATGCAGAAGAAGAAGAAGATAACATTATATACATTTCATTCAGGTTTATAATAATGTGTATAATCAATCGTAAAATAATTGAATTAGTAAAAGATGTTATGGATATTCGGAAGAGAAGACCAGACATACGCACTTCCGAAAATTATGCGACGGTCGTACTCTCAACGACAATCGAACGGAAATGATGTTTGACATATGCACTTCCGTTAATCGAGAATCGAGACATTCGGAAGACTGGCGACGCGAAACGGAAGTGCATATTTCAGAAATGTACTAGGACTTCAGACCAACTGTGGTAACGAACGCACTTCCGCATTACGTATACACGCTTTGAACATACGCACTTCCAAAACAATCCTCGACACTCCTAGCATACGCACTTCCGTAAATCACGAGAGTCGGGACATACGGAAGACTGGCGACTCGAAACGGAAGTGCATATTTCAGAAATATAACATTACTTTACACAAACTGTTGTCACGAACGCACTTCCGCATTACGTATACACACTTTGAACATACGCACTTCCAAAACAATCCTCGACACTCCTAGCATACGCACTTCCGTAAATCACGAGAGTCGGGACATACGGAAGACTGGCGACTCGAAACGGAAGTGCATATTTCAGAAATATAACATTACCTTACACAAACTGTCGTCACGAACGCACTTCCGCTATACTCCTCGAACATACGCACTTCCTCAACATCCCGACCATATGCACTTCCGTAAATCGAGTGTCGGGACATACTAGGTTTACAGGGGCGACGGTAATATGTAGAGGAGCCTCAGAAAAGTATGTGGTTTGATCTAGGCGGTTTCGACTGCTACACTAACGATCTACACATACCGATTTGAGTTCCTCTGGCGAAATGCGAGACGTACGTGCGATTGAACGCGACTATGTCAACTTCGGAGAAGTGAATCGCGTCGGATATACCTACTCGTAGGTATCTATGACGAAGTTTCGAATCCGATTGATTATAAGTCAAGCGTCGTCGTCTAGCTTTCGTCGCCCCATAACTGCAAGATCGCGGGATGGAAACTCCGAACGGATTATCCTCTCTTTATGCGGTCACATCTAACGGCTTTATACCGTTTTAACTTGTGCGACAACTCTCCTCTTTCCGAGCGAGAATAATTTGTATCCGAATAGCTATGTCGTTTATCGAACACCGTGTCGCTTTTTATCTAGCGAAGGGTCGAGAGAATGTACGAAGCTTTTTAGTATATTGGACCGTAGAGTCCGATGCGGGTCTTTACGACCTTATCAGTTCCCGCGACCGAACGACACTTCGTCTGCGAACTAGCGATCTTTCGATTGTCCTGTTTCAGATGGAGGATGTCTGTAGACGGTCACGGCGAGCGAAACTTGACCATTTTGCGATTGACTTACACTTCACACTAACAGTGAGAATGTGTTCTTCTAAGCAAAAGTGGTGCGGATAACGTGTTTTTCGCGTTATCTTCTGTTCTGTTAAGTGACACGATAGTTCGAATTGCGCCGATAATCTACCGAGTCCGAGATCCCATCGTAATGCGGCGGGCCGACTTGGAAGATACATCTGGCGATATATTTCGAACGTTTCGTTGCTCTTGACGAATTTGCATGGCGTGGCGTTCTGTCATCTCGATAGCAACGCATCTAACGCGCTTTTGGCACGATTGGTTTTTAGTCTGGCAGGCAACTTCGTCCCGCGCTAACAGCGTAGAGCGTACAGAGTTTAACCGGTCTCTCAACCTTTTGTCCGCAAAACGAACAGTTCCCTGGTTGATCCTGCCAGTAGTCATATGCTTGTCTCAAAGATTAAGCCATGCATGTCTCAGTACAAGCTACATTAAGGTGAAACCGCGAAAGGCTCATTAAATCAGTTATGGTTCCTTAGATCGTACCCACATTTACTTGGATAACTGTGGTAATTCTAGAGCTAATACATGCAAACAGAGCTCCGACCGGAAACGGAAGGAGCGCTTTTATTAGATCAAAACCAATCGGTGGCGGGCTCGCTCGTCATCGTACAACTTGGTGACTCTGAATAACTTTACGCTGATCGCACGGTCTAGCACCGGCGACGCATCTTTCAAATGTCTGCCTTATCAACTGTCGATGGTAGGTTCTGCGCCTACCATGGTTGTAACGGGTAACGGGGAATCAGGGTTCGATTCCGGAGAGGGAGCCTGAGAAACGGCTACCACATCCAAGGAAGGCAGCAGGCGCGCAAATTACCCACTCCCGGCACGGGGAGGTAGTGACGAAAAATAACGATACGGGACTCATCCGAGGCCCCGTAATCGGAATGAGTACACTCTAAACCCTTTAACGAGGATCAATTGGAGGGCAAGTCTGGTGCCAGCAGCCGCGGTAATTCCAGCTCCAATAGCGTATATTAAAGTTGTTGCGGTTAAAAAGCTCGTAGTCGAATCTGTGTCCCGCGCCGCCGGTTCATCGTTCGCGGTGTCAACTGGCGTGCCGCGGGACGTCCTGCCGGTGGGCTTAGCTCGCAAGGGCGGCCCAACACAATCCCGCCGCGGTGCTCTTTATTGAGTGTCGAGGTGGGCCGGCACGTTTACTTTGAACAAATTAGAGTGCTTAAAGCAGGCCAAAACTTCGCCTGAATACTGTGTGCATGGAATAATGGAATAGGACCTCGTTTCTATTTTGTTGGTTTTCGGAACCACGAGGTAATGATTAATAGGAACGGATGGGGGCATTCGTATTGCGACGTTAGAGGTGAAATTCTTGGATCGTCGCAAGACGGACAGAAGCGAAAGCATTTGCCAAAAACGTTTTCATTGATCAAGAACGAAAGTTAGAGGTTCGAAGGCGATCAGATACCGCCCTAGTTCTAACCATAAACGATGCCAGCTAGCGATCCGCCGACGTTCCTCCGATGACTCGGCGGGCAGCTTCCGGGAAACCAAAGCTTTTGGGTTCCGGGGGAAGTATGGTTGCAAAGCTGAAACTTAAAGGAATTGACGGAAGGGCACCACCAGGAGTGGAGCCTGCGGCTTAATTTGACTCAACACGGGAAACCTCACCAGGCCCGGACACCGGAAGGATTGACAGATTGAGAGCTCTTTCTTGATTCGGTGGGTGGTGGTGCATGGCCGTTCTTAGTTGGTGGAGCGATTTGTCTGGTTAATTCCGATAACGAACGAGACTCTAGCCTGTTAACTAGGCGTATTAGACATCCCAAAGGCCCGCAAGTCCGGGGTTCGCCTCGAGTCTAGCGCGGTTTTTACTGTCTGCGTACATACAATTCTTCTTAGAGGGACAGGCGGCTTCTAGCCGCACGAGATTGAGCAATAACAGGTCTGTGATGCCCTTAGATGTTCTGGGCCGCACGCGCGCTACACTGAAGGAATCAGCGTGTCCTCCCTGGCCGAGCGGCCCGGGTAACCCGCTGAACCTCCTTCGTGCTAGGGATTGGGGCTTGCAATTGTTCCCCATGAACGAGGAATTCCCAGTAAGCGCGAGTCATAAGCTCGCGTTGATTACGTCCCTGCCCTTTGTACACACCGCCCGTCGCTACTACCGATTGAATGATTTAGTGAGGTCTTCGGACCGGTACGCGGTGGCGTTTCGACGTTGCCGATGTTGCTGGGAAGATGACCAAACTTGATCATTTAGAGGAAGTAAAAGTCGTAACAAGGTTTCCGTAGGTGAACCTGCGGAAGGATCATTAACGTTTACACGTTACAAAAACTTTGTCAGAGTCGTAATCCGAGGCCGATGGTAGGAGTTTCGATATCGGATGAGAGACTAACCGGGGCTGTCCCGTCACAAGTTGACCGCGCACGGAGATCGTTATACGACTCTCGTTGTGTTCGTCGGTTCAGTGACGCGCCTCAAGTCTCTCCCGATCAAACTTACATCAGAGACCGGAGACGGACGACTCGAAACGTGTGCGGAAAACACATCGACCGTTAGTGACGATTTACGCTGCCCCGTCGAAACTGACCGCTTTTGCTAACCCCGATTGTCGGTCGTACGACGCGCGTATTATCTTCGCGACACGCGGACTATGGTTGTTTTCGAACGCACCGTTTAATTTACGGTATCGACTGAGTCGTTGTTGGCGTCTCCTAACCGAGATTCCGTGGCGTCCGCCGTCGTGTTCCGATTGGGTACCTAAATCCAGAAGATCGCCGATAATCACGAACGTCGGCGCGTTCGCACGTGCGGCCTACCGACGTCAATTTCGAAAGAAATCGATGTTGAACGGCTCGCGTGACTGATAGACGTAATTCGACGATAGACCGTGATATGAAATACGGCGAACTGGACATAGGAACGACACTGAACGACTGCCTATAAAACGGCGGTCGCGTTCGTTCCGAAGGTTTTAAAAGATGTACGCCCGATTGTTGCGCGAAGGTGGTTTGATGCCCCTTCGATCGCGATGCCGTTTGCGGCGACACGAGAACGCTCGCACCCTGTGTGTTAAATACGAGCGCCGTTGTCGCCGCGAAAATTTTATAAGCCAATCGAAACTACTAAAGAACGCCGACCGAAAGGTAGGTTGTTCGTTGCCGAACGTTCAGGCCGGAAACGGTCTACGAACGGGCAAATATTTTAAAGATTACCCTGAACGGCGGATCACTTGGCTCGTGGGTCGATGAAGAACGCAGCTAATTGCGCGTCAACTTGTGAACTGCAGGACACATGAACATCGACATTTCGAACGCACATTGCGGTCCTCGGATACTGTTCCTGGACCACTTCTGGCTGAGGGTCGTACTTTTTGCAAGAACTTGCTTCTTTGCTGCTCGGTTTCTTTCAGAGAAATGTCGGAGCGATTTGAACGTTTTGAACGCGGTACGGCGACCGAAAGGTTTGCACGGCTCGCGACGTTCTGAAACGCGATAGCGGCGTATGTGCGTACATCGATCGACTGCGAAATTCTAACGAATTCCGCGGGTCGCGATGTCAAGCACATACGACGGTCCCCCGACGTAGCGCGTCCGTTCGAACGACGGCCACGGTTTAGTCGTTTCGTCCGTTTTTAAATGCGATCGTCGTGTCCGAGAGAAGAGCGAAGTGCGCTCAAGATCTTTGTGACAACGACGTCTGATCGTATAGGACGAGACTATCCGGTTGGCCTACGAATGGTACTCATTGCGCGCAATTATCGTCGTGTGTTGGACCTGTCAGTCCTTTATCGGACAATCAATCTATGCGACCTCAGTTCAGGGGAGACTACCCGCCGAATTTAAGCATATTATTAAGCGGAGGAAAAGAAACTAACTAGGATTCCCTTAGTAGCGGCGAGCGAACAGGGAAAAGCCCAGCACCGAATCCCACGGCCGGAAACGGTCGTCGGGAAATGTGGTGTTTGGAAGGGTCCGTTATCCCGAGAACATGCGATGCGTCCAAGTCCATCTTGAACGGGGCCACTACCCATAGAGGGTGCCAGGCCCGTAGCGACCGTCGCCGTTTTCGGGAGGATCTCTTCTGAGAGTCGGGTTGCTTGAGAGTGCAGCCCTAAGTGGGTGGTAAACTCCATCTAAGGCTAAATATAACCACGAGACCGATAGCGAACAAGTACCGTGAGGGAAAGTTGAAAAGAACTTTGAAGAGAGAGTTCAATAGTACGTGAAACCGTTCAGGGGTAAACCTGAGAAACCCGAAAGGTCGAAAGGGGAGATTCATTCGCGTTTCGGCGGTCGGCGTCGGATTGTCGTGCGACGGGTGGCGTTCGCGTCGCTCGCTCCTTCAGTCTGACGACCCGTAGTCGAACGTGTGCACTTCTCCCCTAGTAGGACGTCGCGATCCGTTGGGTGTCGGTCTAAGGCCTGCGGTGGAGCCCGTGAGCACGGTTCGCCGTCGCTTGCGAACCCGCGGTGTCTCCCGACCGACTCGCTCGACGGTCAACAGAAGGCGCGGGGCCGCGATTTAGTTCGCGTCCGACACGTGGCAAGCTCGTCTGTTGGTTCGAAAATCGGACCTAGCGCCGATTCCGACCGCAGATGGCTGTGGCTGCGGTGTTCTCGGACAGACTCCGTTATAACGCCAATCTGCGACGCTATAGCTTTGGGTACTTTCAGGACCCGTCTTGAAACACGGACCAAGGAGTCTAGCATATACGCGAGTCATTGGGAAACAACTAAACCTAAAGGCGTAATGAAAGTGAAGGTCCGCCTAGCGCGGACCGAGGGAAGACGGGCGATTCGTGAATTCGGTCGCCCCGCACTCCCGGGGCGTCTCGTTCTCATTGCGAGAAGAGGCGCACCAAGAGCGTATACGCTGGGACCCGAAAGATGGTGAACTATGCCTGGTCAGGACGAAGTCAGGGGAAACCCTGATGGAGGTCCGTAGCGATTCTGACGTGCAAATCGATCGTCGGAACTGGGTATAGGGGCGAAAGACTAATCGAACCATCTAGTAGCTGGTTCCCTCCGAAGTTTCCCTCAGGATAGCTGGCGCTCGTAGCGTACGAGTCTCATCCGGTAAAGCGAATGATTAGAGGCATTGGGGTCGAAACGACCTCAACCTATTCTCAAACTTTAAATGGGTGAGATCTCCGGCTTGCTCGAACGTGAAGCCGCGAGAATATCGGATCAGAGTGCCAAGTGGGCCATTTTTGGTAAGCAGAACTGGCGCTGTGGGATGAACCAAACGCCGAGTTAAAGCGCCTAAATCGACGCTTATGGGATACCATGAAAGGCGTTGGTAACTTAAGACAGCAGGACGGTGGCCATGGAAGTCGGAATCCGCCAAGGAGTGTGTAACAACTCACCTGCCGAAGTTACTAGCCCTGAAAATGGATGGCGCTGAAGCGTCGTGCTTATACTCGGCCGTCAGCGGCATGTGCGATCGCCTCGTGCGATCATGAAGCCCTGACGAGTAGGAGGGTCGCGGCGGTGTGCGCAGAAGGGCTGGCCGTGGGGCCGTCTGGAGCCGCCGTCGGTGCAGATCTTGGTGGTAGTAGCAAATACTCCAGCGAGGACCTGGAGGACTGACGTGGAGAAGGGTTTCGTGTGAACAGCCGTTGCACACGAGTCAGTCGATCCTAAGCCCTAGGCGAAAGCCGATGTTGATGTTGGTGTCGGTTTAGATGTCATGCTATAACATATACTCTGATATATGAGCATACCACGCACCCATTGGGCGAAAGGGAATCCGGTTCCTATTCCGGAACCCGGCAGCGGAACCGTTTTACAATCGGGCCCTCGCAAGAGAGTTCGTCGGGGCAACCCAACATGACCCGGAGACGCCGTCGGGAGATCCGGGAAGAGTTTTCTTTTCTGCATGAGCGTTCGAGTTCCATGGAATCCTCTAGCAGGGAGATATGGTTTGGAACGCGAAGAGCACCGCAGTTGCGGCGGTGTCCGGATCTTCCCCTCGGACCTTGAAAATCCGGGAGAGGGCCACGTGGAGGCGTCGCGCCGGCTCGTACCCATATCCGCAGCAGGTCTCCAAGGTAAAGAGCCTCTAGTCGATAGAATAATGTAGGTAAGGGAAGTCGGCAAACTGGATCCGTAACTTCGGGATAAGGATTGGCTCTGAGGATCGGGGCGTGTCGGGCTTGGCGAGGAAGAGGGTCGCGGCTGACGTGCCGGGCCTGGGCGAGGTGAAGCTTTGCGTTTCGGCGTATTGTCTAAACTGAGCTCGGTCCCGTGCCTTGGCCTCCCGCGGAACCGTCAAGCTGCGAGACCTCGGTGATCGCTCGCAAGAGCGCCCGATGTGTCTCTTCGGCCGCCATTTAACGATCAGCTCAGAACTGGCACGGACCGGGGGAATCCGACTGTCTAATTAAAACAAAGCATTGCGATGGCCCCAGCGGGTGTTGACGCAATGTGATTTCTGCCCAGTGCTCTGAATGTCAACGTGAAGAAATTCAAGCAAGCGCGGGTAAACGGCGGGAGTAACTATGACTCTCTTAAGGTAGCCAAATGCCTCGTCATCTAATTAGTGACGCGCATGAATGGATTAACGAGATTCCCGCAGACAGGGTAAGCTAAGAAAGCTAAAGCGAGATTAAGAGTAAGGCAGAACAAGGAAAGATAAAGAAAGTAAAGCATAAGTAAAAGACCAAGCAGAAAGGAAATAAGGATCCCCGCTAATTTTTAGGAGTGTGGAGGTTGGTGGGTTCCTTATTGGCAGTGATTTCCAGGGAAAAGTGGGGGAGGGTAAAACTAATGCTTTAAGTCCGCCGGACGGGAAGGCAGGGGTGAAAATCCCCACAGTTATTATCGTGTCCCTACCTACTTGGAAGCGAAACTCCGAGAAGTGGGGAACGTCAGAGTGGCGGAGACAGCGAAGTCAAACCCCACGCTGACAATCACGGGCCTGCAGGCAGGAACAACCGTGGAGAGAATAGTTGAAGATGTGTTCGAAATGAACACATGGATAGGTCAAGGAATGAGTAAAGACAACTTCCTTAAGAGCTTCAAATACGTAGGACGTAGAAGCTGTATTAACAGATACAGAGAAAACGTAAGATTTGCGGTAACACCAAATCTACATAAACAAATGTTAGAGCGAGAGACTGTAACGATTGGATTACTATCGTACCATGTAGAAGAGACCATCGGCGATGGTAGATGCTTCAAGTGCTACGCGCACGGGCATAAGAAAAAAGATTGTCCGCAGAAAGATAGGCCGTGTCTAAACTGCGGGCAAACAGGACACAAAGCCAGAGATTGCGAAAACGCAAAGTGTTGTCAAAATTGCAAGAAAGCAGGGAAAAGAGAGACGGCACACAGGGTAACGGACAGACGTTGCCCTACACAACAAGCTTACTACAAGCGGGCGGTAGGTCAAATAGCCCGAGAATGACGCTACACGTCCTACAAATAAACGTGGGTCGTGGCAGAGAAGCCACGGACGAAATAAGGCAATGGGCAGATGCGAAAGATATAGATGTAGTTCTCATACAAGAACCGTACCGACGATGCCCTGCTTGGCCAGGGTGGGTGCGGTATGGCGGCGGTAAGGAGGACAAAGTTGCGACGCTGGTGCGAGTTAAGCATAACTCTATCGGATTGGCGCAGGCGTCAACCGGAGAGATGCTGACAGTATCAGTAGAACAGCTAGGATCGAGGGTGGTCACTTTGGTGAACGCGTACGTGGCCCCCACAAAGACGTTGGATAACGTCATGTGTAGGCTTGAATCCTTCCTGGGTAACCACCGCGGGGCGGTGGTGCTAGCGGGAGACTTCAATGCCAAACACGAGGCGTGGGGAGGTGCGGAAACGGACAACAAAGGTAGACAGCTCATGGACTTGGTAGGTGTGGCAAACCTCCAAGTTGAAAATGACAGAATGTCTGAGCCCACGTTCCAGACGGCTAACGGAAAGAGCTGGATTGACGTTACGCTGAGCAGGGATGCTGAAGTGGAGAACTGGGTGGTGAGTGAAAGCTCGCTACTTAGCGACCACAAAGGCATCACTTTCGAGTTAAAGACTCCAAATCAAGGGGCCATGGAACAAGCGAAACGAATGGCGGTAGGATTAGCCAACTGGCCACTATTCAAACATAAAATACAAGAAGTAATAGGCACCCAAGGTGTGGCAAACACGGCGGAACAAAGAGCCGAAAACTTCCAGGAGGCGGCTATGAGTGCCTGCAGGGCAAGCATACCCCTCCGAAGGAAAAAGATAACTGGCAAAATCGTGTGGTGGAATACAGCACTGCAAGTATTAAAAAGGAAAACCCGTAAAGCGAGAAAGAACGCTCAAAGAGAACAGGACGCAGACACGAGACGTGTACTGCAGGACATCTTTAAAAGACAAAGACTTGAATACAAAGCAGCCGTCAAAGAGACGAAGCTGAGATCACTGAGAGAAGTACTCTCTGAAGGGAGTCCGGAGGACCCCTGGGGCCTGGCATACAGGATAATATCAGCTAATAAGAGAGGTGTACCAACGACCTGGACCACTGTAGAGAACGGGGCAGGCGGATGGACAAATACACGAGCAGAGACAGCGGAGGCACTCATTAGAAAGTACTTCCCTAAAGACGACGTCGAAACCGACACCGACGAAAATCGGGAAACAAGAGGGCGTGCCCTTGAGTGGAACGAGGATCGAGACTTACCAATCTCCCTACAGGAGTTGGAGGCAACGGTGAAGGGTAAATCAAAGAGAAAAGCCGCAGGCTTAGACGGATTCCCCACAGCTGGACTAGAGAAACTAGTTCAAGCAGTAGGACAAGATATGTTGGATATGCTAAATGCATGTTTGAGTGCTGGGATATTCCCCAAGACGTGGAAAACGGCCAGTATAGCTTGGTTGCCCAAGCCAAGTGGACCTGGACTGCGACCGGTGTGCCTAACGCCAGTTATAGGAAAGGTGTATGATAAGATCTTGGCAACAAGACTATCATATCACCTAGAGAAACACCATCTGTTCTCGGAAAACCAGTTTGGTTTCAGGAAAGGCAGAGGAACGATCGAAGCCCTAGATAAGGCGATAAATGAGCTCAAAACAGCGGAAAGAGAGAAAAGGCACGTACTAATGGTGACCTTAGACATAAAGAATGCTTTTAACTCAGCCTGGTACCCAAGACTGAGACTTTTGGTTTCGGAAAGTGGGTGCCCGGGAGATCTGGGACGAGCAATAATAAACTTCCTGGAAGACAGGACAGTAACGTCAGAAGGAATAACAATAAAAACAGAAAGAGGATGTCCACAAGGATCGTGCCTAGGGCCGGTACTGTGGATACTCATCATGCAGGATTGGTTCGATGAGATCGAAAAGATCCAAAGAGATTATGGGGTCACCATAAAGGTGCAGGCGTACGCAGACGACCAGCTGGTAACAATAATTGGACCATCTGTGAAAAAGATAGAGGCCGCGTGGAATAAGGTGTGGGCTGCATGCCGAAGGTGGGCTGGGATCCACAAGCTGCAGTACGCACCCGAAAAAACGGTCGCTATCTTTAGAGCAGCGAGAAATGGGAAAAACGCTAGAATAGCGAGAGAACCAGTATTAAAACTGGAGGACGGAACCAGGATTATACCTGGGGAAACGATGAAATACCTAGGTATTATCATAGATAGAGGCCTGTTATGGGTCGAACATGCGAAATACGTAGCTGGGAAAATAACAGGCGCGGCGCACAAAGTGCGAGCCGTAGCCGGAAAGACATGGGGCACGGACCCCAAAACGCTGAGAGCGATATATGACGGAGCGATCAAACCAGCGCTAATATACGGAGCAGAAATATGGGGCGAAAGAGGAACGGACTCTCGTGTCCAAAAGCATCTGCTGGCGGCGCAGAGATCGTTCCTAAGAGGTGTGACAAGAGCGTACAGGACTACTTCCAATACGGCTCTGGCGGTGTTGGCTGGTACACCACCGCTATGGGTCGAGGCGGGGGAAAAATGTGCGCTCTGGAAACGAATGGGTGAGAAGTCCTTCGAAGGAAAGCCAGTTTTCGGCGAGGGACCTCACCCAGGCGCGAATAAGAGAAAGTGGAATATGGTGGAGGAAGTGGAGATCACGAACCACGGTACGTGGATTTTCACAGATGCCGCCAAAAGACAAGACGGAAACGTCGGTTTTGGTGTGGTAACACAACAAAACGGAATCGTGACAAGTACCGGAGGCAACAGAC
>CAUEHT010000105.1:92500-97500 GCA_958510875.1 Endomychus coccineus
TAGAATCGATTGGGATGATCGAATATCTAAAGACATGAACACGAAATGGATGCAACTATTGGAGGAACTGAAGAAGATTGATGAAATATATATACCCAGATGCTATGGTCCACAACTACACAAAAGCAGAAGTGTGGAACTTCATGGTTTCTGCGTTAGTAGCGAAAAAGCATTTTCGGCTGTTGTCTATCTGAGATTCGCTAATCAAGATATATCTCAAATCGCCTTTGTTATTGCAAAAACTCGGGTGGCACCTATGAAACCAATCACTATACCCAGATTGGAGCTACAGGCCGCAGTTATGTTAAGTAGACTTATGAATACGATAAAAGATGACCTTGAAATCGAAATTAACAAAATTTATCTCTCGACAGACTCAAAAATTGTTTTACATTGGATTCGATCTAAGTCGAAAAGATATAAAACTTTTGTATCTGTAAGAATTGGGGAAATAACAGACATTGATAATTGGCACTGGGTTCCTGCAGAAAAAAACGTGGCGGATGAAAGCACGAGAGAAGTGAATACAGCAAGCAAAACTGAATGGTTAACAGGACCGTACTTTTTGAAATTTCCTGAAGACGAATGGCCAAAAGAAGTAGTAGAAAAAGCGGAAGAAATTGAATTGGAAACAAAAAAAAAACAAAATATGTTGTTAATTGCAGTTGAAGAAAATTATCGGAATACGAATATAAAATAATGTTTGTGATTTCATCACGCGGGGGAGAATGTTCTTGTTACTTTTATACAATTAATTTACTTGTTAAATGATTCACTTGTTATGACAGATATGAAATAAGATAGTTTTTGACAGTGACTTGTATTGGCAAAAATAAAATATAAGTCTTTACTTTATGCAGAAGAAGAAGAAGATAACATTATATACATTTCATTCAGGTTTATAATAATGTGTATAATCAATCGTAAAATAATTGAATTAGTAAAAGATGTTATGGATATTCGGAAGAGAAGACCAGACATACGCACTTCCGAAAATTATGCGACGGTCGTACTCTCAACGACAATCGAACGGAAATGATGTTTGACATATGCACTTCCGTTAATCGAGAATCGAGACATTCGGAAGACTGGCGACGCGAAACGGAAGTGCATATTTCAGAAATGTACTAGGACTTCAGACCAACTGTGGTAACGAACGCACTTCCGCATTACGTATACACGCTTTGAACATACGCACTTCCAAAACAATCCTCGACACTCCTAGCATACGCACTTCCGTAAATCACGAGAGTCGGGACATACGGAAGACTGGCGACTCGAAACGGAAGTGCATATTTCAGAAATATAACATTACTTTACACAAACTGTTGTCACGAACGCACTTCCGCATTACGTATACACACTTTGAACATACGCACTTCCAAAACAATCCTCGACACTCCTAGCATACGCACTTCCGTAAATCACGAGAGTCGGGACATACGGAAGACTGGCGACTCGAAACGGAAGTGCATATTTCAGAAATATAACATTACCTTACACAAACTGTCGTCACGAACGCACTTCCGCTATACTCCTCGAACATACGCACTTCCTCAACATCCCGACCATATGCACTTCCGTAAATCGAGTGTCGGGACATACTAGGTTTACAGGGGCGACGGTAATATGTAGAGGAGCCTCAGAAAAGTATGTGGTTTGATCTAGGCGGTTTCGACTGCTACACTAACGATCTACACATACCGATTTGAGTTCCTCTGGCGAAATGCGAGACGTACGTGCGATTGAACGCGACTATGTCAACTTCGGAGAAGTGAATCGCGTCGGATATACCTACTCGTAGGTATCTATGACGAAGTTTCGAATCCGATTGATTATAAGTCAAGCGTCGTCGTCTAGCTTTCGTCGCCCCATAACTGCAAGATCGCGGGATGGAAACTCCGAACGGATTATCCTCTCTTTATGCGGTCACATCTAACGGCTTTATACCGTTTTAACTTGTGCGACAACTCTCCTCTTTCCGAGCGAGAATAATTTGTATCCGAATAGCTATGTCGTTTATCGAACACCGTGTCGCTTTTTATCTAGCGAAGGGTCGAGAGAATGTACGAAGCTTTTTAGTATATTGGACCGTAGAGTCCGATGCGGGTCTTTACGACCTTATCAGTTCCCGCGACCGAACGACACTTCGTCTGCGAACTAGCGATCTTTCGATTGTCCTGTTTCAGATGGAGGATGTCTGTAGACGGTCACGGCGAGCGAAACTTGACCATTTTGCGATTGACTTACACTTCATACTAACAGTGAGAATGTGTTCTTCTAAGCAAAAGTGGTGCGGATAACGTGTTTTTCGCGTTATCTTCTGTTCTGTTAAGTGGCACGATAGTTCGAATTGCGCCGATAATCTACCGAGTCCGAGATCCCATCGTAATGCGGCGGGCCGACTTGGAAGATACATCTGGCGATATATTTCGAACGTTTCGTTGCTCTTGACGAATTTGCATGGCGTGGCGTTCTGTCATCTCGATAGCAACGCATCTAACGCGCTTTTGGCACGATTGGTTTTTAGTCTGGCAGGCAACTTCGTCCCGCGCTAACAGCGTAGAGCGTACAGAGTTTAACCGGTCTCTCAACCTTTTGTCCGCAAAACGAACAGTTCCCTGGTTGATCCTGCCAGTAGTCATATGCTTGTCTCAAAGATTAAGCCATGCATGTCTCAGTACAAGCTACATTAAGGTGAAACCGCGAAAGGCTCATTAAATCAGTTATGGTTCCTTAGATCGTACCCACATTTACTTGGATAACTGTGGTAATTCTAGAGCTAATACATGCAAACAGAGCTCCGACCGGAAACGGAAGGAGCGCTTTTATTAGATCAAAACCAATCGGTGGCGGGCTCGCTCGTCATCGTACAACTTGGTGACTCTGAATAACTTTACGCTGATCGCACGGTCTAGCACCGGCGACGCATCTTTCAAATGTCTGCCTTATCAACTGTCGATGGTAGGTTCTGCGCCTACCATGGTTGTAACGGGTAACGGGGAATCAGGGTTCGATTCCGGAGAGGGAGCCTGAGAAACGGCTACCACATCCAAGGAAGGCAGCAGGCGCGCAAATTACCCACTCCCGGCACGGGGAGGTAGTGACGAAAAATAACGATACGGGACTCATCCGAGGCCCCGTAATCGGAATGAGTACACTCTAAACCCTTTAACGAGGATCAATTGGAGGGCAAGTCTGGTGCCAGCAGCCGCGGTAATTCCAGCTCCAATAGCGTATATTAAAGTTGTTGCGGTTAAAAAGCTCGTAGTCGAATCTGTGTCCCGCGCCGCCGGTTCATCGTTCGCGGTGTCAACTGGCGTGCCGCGGGACGTCCTGCCGGTGGGCTTAGCTCGCAAGGGCGGCCCAACACAATCCCGCCGCGGTGCTCTTTATTGAGTGTCGAGGTGGGCCGGCACGTTTACTTTGAACAAATTAGAGTGCTTAAAGCAGGCCAAAACTTCGCCTGAATACTGTGTGCATGGAATAATGGAATAGGACCTCGTTTCTATTTTGTTGGTTTTCGGAACCACGAGGTAATGATTAATAGGAACGGATGGGGGCATTCGTATTGCGACGTTAGAGGTGAAATTCTTGGATCGTCGCAAGACGGACAGAAGCGAAAGCATTTGCCAAAAACGTTTTCATTGATCAAGAACGAAAGTTAGAGGTTCGAAGGCGATCAGATACCGCCCTAGTTCTAACCATAAACGATGCCAGCTAGCGATCCGCCGACGTTCCTCCGATGACTCGGCGGGCAGCTTCCGGGAAACCAAAGCTTTTGGGTTCCGGGGGAAGTATGGTTGCAAAGCTGAAACTTAAAGGAATTGACGGAAGGGCACCACCAGGAGTGGAGCCTGCGGCTTAATTTGACTCAACACGGGAAACCTCACCAGGCCCGGACACCGGAAGGATTGACAGATTGAGAGCTCTTTCTTGATTCGGTGGGTGGTGGTGCATGGCCGTTCTTAGTTGGTGGAGCGATTTGTCTGGTTAATTCCGATAACGAACGAGACTCTAGCCTGTTAACTAGGCGTATTAGACATCCCAAAGACCCGCAAGTCCGGGGTTCGCCTCGAGTCTAGCGCGGTTTTTACTGTCTGCGTACATACAATTCTTCTTAGAGGGACAGGCGGCTTCTAGCCGCACGAGATTGAGCAATAACAGGTCTGTGATGCCCTTAGATGTTCTGGGCCGCACGCGCGCTACACTGAAGGAATCAGCGTGTCCTCCCTGGCCGAGCGGCCCGGGTAACCCGCTGAACCTCCTTCGTGCTAGGGATTGGGGCTTGCAATTGTTCCCCATGAACGAGGAATTCCCAGTAAGCGCGAGTCATAAGCTCGCGTTGATTACGTCCCTGCCCTTTGTACACACCGCCCGTCGCTACTACCGATTGAATGATTTAGTGAGGTCTTCGGACCGGTACGCGGTGGCGTTTCGACGTTGCCGATGTTGCTGGGAAGATGACCAAACTTGATCATTTAGAGGAAGTAAAAGTCGTAACAAGGTTTCCGTAGGTGAACCTGCGGAAGGATCATTAACGTTTACACGTTACAAAAACTTTGTCAGAGTCGTAATCCGAGGCCGATGGTAGGAGTTTCGATATCGGATGAGAGACTAACCGGGGCTGTCCCGTCACAAGTTGACCGCGCACGGAGATCGTTATACGACTCTCGTTGTGTTCGTCGGTTCAGTGACGCGCCTCAAGTCTCTCCCGATCAAACTTACATCAGAGACCGGAGACGGACGACTCGAAACGTGTGCGGAAAACACATCGACCGTTAGTGACGATTTACGCTGCCCCGTCGAAACTGACCGCTTTTGCTAACCCCGATTGTCGGTCGTACGACGCGCGTATTATCTTCGCGACACGCGGACTATGGTTGTTTTCGAACGCACCGTTTAATTTACGGTATCGACTGAGTCGTTGTTGGCGTCTCCTAACCGAGATTCCGTGGCGTCCGCCGTCGTGTTCCGATTGGGTACCTAAATCCAGAAGA
>CAUEHT010000105.1:105000-112500 GCA_958510875.1 Endomychus coccineus
TGTATAATATTTACAAATATCGGAAACACAATCACATTGAATGAAACTTAGCACAAAACAATTGGATTGTCAATGGACTATTTGAAACAGTAAATGATAATAATAATAATAACAATAATAATAACAATAATCTTTATTCACCTTAATAACATACTAAGTACAGAAGGTGATTCAAACGAAGAATTGGTACTATGATTACTGAGACGCTTAGATGTAGGTAGTGGAAATTGTTTCTTCATCAACTTAGGAATCATTCCATAGAGATGAATAGTGTAGGATTCAACTAACTCGATATATAAATAGACACTAAAATGATGATATATCACAGTATTTTTATATGAATCGGTTAGAGTAAGATGTTTTCTATTAGCATCATCAGGTAACATGAAACATCTTGTTTATTTTCACACTTCAGTCTCGTACAAAGTGCTACTTAATCAGACGAATATGCCAGAGCCAGTCCTGTTCCGATTTTGAATGCCACATCAAAGCATATCTAAAAGAGCTTCACAAATGGTAGTCATTATCTGCGGTGGGAGAACTGCAGTAGAATAATGACTTAAGTTCATAGTTGAATGTTGGTAACATCGTTTTAGGAATGGCGTATGAGAATACCGCCAGTTGATTTTCATCAACTAGTTTGTGGTCCATAGGCTGCCATTCAGTTCGATTACATTCCTTATTCTCGGAGGCCTCCTTGTTGTGACATATATAAATCCGATCCACTCTCCGTGGTACGTTTGTATATAGGACCACATTCAATATTGCGGTTAGGATTATGAAATTTGATTTCAGCACAGCCATCCTCTCCACTTACACTTAAATTGCTCAGTCGGTTTATAGTTAAGTTTTTATCTTCGTAAAATTTTATGTCTTTATTCAGTGCTACTAATTTCACATGGAATTCAAGCAATTTACGTGCGTATTCTTCCGAAGACATATCAATACTGATCAGTTCGAAGCAGGAGAGCCTCCCACACATCCACCAATTTTTTGAAACCCGCGTAATATATCTAGATGGGCATCTTCCTTTGTAACATATTCAAAACAATTTCCAGCTGTTTACACTGCAGCACATAGAATTATCGCTGGCCGAGTGATGAAGACAGATATATCTACAATTTTCCCGAACAAATTCCGGGCAGCTGCCTTTCAAATTCAACACTTTCACCCGATGATGTAACTACAATTTTTTCAGAATGTTCACTATGATGAATTTGGCTTTGCCCGCACCACTAACGTATACGATGCTATCTGGATCAATATACAGATAGTTTAGACCGCATCAAATAATTATTCAAGCACCGACATTTATGGATAATGTTCAACATCTCTGCCATAAATTATGGGAAATATTGTTCAAACGAAGTCCACAAGGTGCACCAAATCATTAGTCATCGCTGATGAAGTTGGGGTACTCAACAGCTTCACGGAGGTATCTACTTTGGTTAGTCAGGCCATGGACACATACCAATCTAAAATTTTCATGCAATATTTGTGGAAATGTAGAATCGATTGGGATGATCGAATATCTAAAGACATGAACACGAAATGGATGCAACTATTGGAGGAACTGAAGAAGATTGATGAAATATATATACCCAGATGCTATGGTCCACAACTACACAAAAGCAGAAGTGTGGAACTTCATGGTTTCTGCGTTAGTAGCGAAAAAGCATTTTCGGCTGTTGTCTATCTGAGATTCGCTAATCAAGATATATCTCAAATCGCCTTTGTTATTGCAAAAACTCGGGTGGCACCTATGAAACCAATCACTATACCCAGATTGGAGCTACAGGCCGCAGTTATGTTAAGTAGACTTATGAATACGATAAAAGATGACCTTGAAATCGAAATTAACAAAATTTATCTCTCGACAGACTCAAAAATTGTTTTACATTGGATTCGATCTAAGTCGAAAAGATATAAAACTTTTGTATCTGTAAGAATTGGGGAAATAACAGACATTGATAATTGGCACTGGGTTCCTGCAGAAAAAAACGTGGCGGATGAAAGCACGAGAGAAGTGAATACAGCAAGCAAAACTGAATGGTTAACAGGACCGTACTTTTTGAAATTTCCTGAAGACGAATGGCCAAAAGAAGTAGTAGAAAAAGCGGAAGAAATTGAATTGGAAACAAAAAAAAAACAAAATATGTTGTTAATTGCAGTTGAAGAAAATTATCGGAATACGAATATAAAATAATGTTTGTGATTTCATCACGCGGGGGAGAATGTTCTTGTTACTTTTATACAATTAATTTACTTGTTAAATGATTCACTTGTTATGACAGATATGAAATAAGATAGTTTTTGACAGTGACTTGTATTGGCAAAAATAAAATATAAGTCTTTACTTTATGCAGAAGAAGAAGAAGATAACATTATATACATTTCATTCAGGTTTATAATAATGTGTATAATCAATCGTAAAATAATTGAATTAGTAAAAGATGTTATGGATATTCGGAAGAGAAGACCAGACATACGCACTTCCGAAAATTATGCGACGGTCGTACTCTCAACGACAATCGAACGGAAATGATGTTTGACATATGCACTTCCGTTAATCGAGAATCGAGACATTCGGAAGACTGGCGACGCGAAACGGAAGTGCATATTTCAGAAATGTACTAGGACTTCAGACCAACTGTGGTAACGAACGCACTTCCGCATTACGTATACACGCTTTGAACATACGCACTTCCAAAACAATCCTCGACACTCCTAGCATACGCACTTCCGTAAATCACGAGAGTCGGGACATACGGAAGACTGGCGACTCGAAACGGAAGTGCATATTTCAGAAATATAACATTACTTTACACAAACTGTTGTCACGAACGCACTTCCGCATTACGTATACACACTTTGAACATACGCACTTCCAAAACAATCCTCGACACTCCTAGCATACGCACTTCCGTAAATCACGAGAGTCGGGACATACGGAAGACTGGCGACTCGAAACGGAAGTGCATATTTCAGAAATATAACATTACCTTACACAAACTGTCGTCACGAACGCACTTCCGCTATACTCCTCGAACATACGCACTTCCTCAACATCCCGACCATATGCACTTCCGTAAATCGAGTGTCGGGACATACTAGGTTTACAGGGGCGACGGTAATATGTAGAGGAGCCTCAGAAAAGTATGTGGTTTGATCTAGGCGGTTTCGACTGCTACACTAACGATCTACACATACCGATTTGAGTTCCTCTGGCGAAATGCGAGACGTACGTGCGATTGAACGCGACTATGTCAACTTCGGAGAAGTGAATCGCGTCGGATATACCTACTCGTAGGTATCTATGACGAAGTTTCGAATCCGATTGATTATAAGTCAAGCGTCGTCGTCTAGCTTTCGTCGCCCCATAACTGCAAGATCGCGGGATGGAAACTCCGAACGGATTATCCTCTCTTTATGCGGTCACATCTAACGGCTTTATACCGTTTTAACTTGTGCGACAACTCTCCTCTTTCCGAGCGAGAATAATTTGTATCCGAATAGCTATGTCGTTTATCGAACACCGTGTCGCTTTTTATCTAGCGAAGGGTCGAGAGAATGTACGAAGCTTTTTAGTATATTGGACCGTAGAGTCCGATGCGGGTCTTTACGACCTTATCAGTTCCCGCGACCGAACGACACTTCGTCTGCGAACTAGCGATCTTTCGATTGTCCTGTTTCAGATGGAGGATGTCTGTAGACGGTCACGGCGAGCGAAACTTGACCATTTTGCGATTGACTTACACTTCACACTAACAGTGAGAATGTGTTCTTCTAAGCAAAAGTGGTGCGGATAACGTGTTTTTCGCGTTATCTTCTGTTCTGTTAAGTGGCACGATAGTTCGAATTGCGCCGATAATCTACCGAGTCCGAGATCCCATCGTAATGCGGCGGGCCGACTTGGAAGATACATCTGGCGATATATTTCGAACGTTTCGTTGCTCTTGACGAATTTGCATGGCGTGGCGTTCTGTCATCTCGATAGCAACGCATCTAACGCGCTTTTGGCACGATTGGTTTTTAGTCTGGCAGGCAACTTCGTCCCGCGCTAACAGCGTAGAGCGTACAGAGTTTAACCGGTCTCTCAACCTTTTGTCCGCAAAACGAACAGTTCCCTGGTTGATCCTGCCAGTAGTCATATGCTTGTCTCAAAGATTAAGCCATGCATGTCTCAGTACAAGCTACATTAAGGTGAAACCGCGAAAGGCTCATTAAATCAGTTATGGTTCCTTAGATCGTACCCACATTTACTTGGATAACTGTGGTAATTCTAGAGCTAATACATGCAAACAGAGCTCCGACCGGAAACGGAAGGAGCGCTTTTATTAGATCAAAACCAATCGGTGGCGGGCTCGCTCGTCATCGTACAACTTGGTGACTCTGAATAACTTTACGCTGATCGCACGGTCTAGCACCGGCGACGCATCTTTCAAATGTCTGCCTTATCAACTGTCGATGGTAGGTTCTGCGCCTACCATGGTTGTAACGGGTAACGGGGAATCAGGGTTCGATTCCGGAGAGGGAGCCTGAGAAACGGCTACCACATCCAAGGAAGGCAGCAGGCGCGCAAATTACCCACTCCCGGCACGGGGAGGTAGTGACGAAAAATAACGATACGGGACTCATCCGAGGCCCCGTAATCGGAATGAGTACACTCTAAACCCTTTAACGAGGATCAATTGGAGGGCAAGTCTGGTGCCAGCAGCCGCGGTAATTCCAGCTCCAATAGCGTATATTAAAGTTGTTGCGGTTAAAAAGCTCGTAGTCGAATCTGTGTCCCGCGCCGCCGGTTCATCGTTCGCGGTGTCAACTGGCGTGCCGCGGGACGTCCTGCCGGTGGGCTTAGCTCGCAAGGGCGGCCCAACACAATCCCGCCGCGGTGCTCTTTATTGAGTGTCGAGGTGGGCCGGCACGTTTACTTTGAACAAATTAGAGTGCTTAAAGCAGGCCAAAACTTCGCCTGAATACTGTGTGCATGGAATAATGGAATAGGACCTCGTTTCTATTTTGTTGGTTTTCGGAACCACGAGGTAATGATTAATAGGAACGGATGGGGGCATTCGTATTGCGACGTTAGAGGTGAAATTCTTGGATCGTCGCAAGACGGACAGAAGCGAAAGCATTTGCCAAAAACGTTTTCATTGATCAAGAACGAAAGTTAGAGGTTCGAAGGCGATCAGATACCGCCCTAGTTCTAACCATAAACGATGCCAGCTAGCGATCCGCCGACGTTCCTCCGATGACTCGGCGGGCAGCTTCCGGGAAACCAAAGCTTTTGGGTTCCGGGGGAAGTATGGTTGCAAAGCTGAAACTTAAAGGAATTGACGGAAGGGCACCACCAGGAGTGGAGCCTGCGGCTTAATTTGACTCAACACGGGAAACCTCACCAGGCCCGGACACCGGAAGGATTGACAGATTGAGAGCTCTTTCTTGATTCGGTGGGTGGTGGTGCATGGCCGTTCTTAGTTGGTGGAGCGATTTGTCTGGTTAATTCCGATAACGAACGAGACTCTAGCCTGTTAACTAGGCGTATTAGACATCCCAAAGGCCCGCAAGTCCGGGGTTCGCCTCGAGTCTAGCGCGGTTTTTACTGTCTGCGTACATACAATTCTTCTTAGAGGGACAGGCGGCTTCTAGCCGCACGAGATTGAGCAATAACAGGTCTGTGATGCCCTTAGATGTTCTGGGCCGCACGCGCGCTACACTGAAGGAATCAGCGTGTCCTCCCTGGCCGAGCGGCCCGGGTAACCCGCTGAACCTCCTTCGTGCTAGGGATTGGGGCTTGCAATTGTTCCCCATGAACGAGGAATTCCCAGTAAGCGCGAGTCATAAGCTCGCGTTGATTACGTCCCTGCCCTTTGTACACACCGCCCGTCGCTACTACCGATTGAATGATTTAGTGAGGTCTTCGGACCGGTACGCGGTGGCGTTTCGACGTTGCCGATGTTGCTGGGAAGATGACCAAACTTGATCATTTAGAGGAAGTAAAAGTCGTAACAAGGTTTCCGTAGGTGAACCTGCGGAAGGATCATTAACGTTTACACGTTACAAAAACTTTGTCAGAGTCGTAATCCGAGGCCGATGGTAGGAGTTTCGATATCGGATGAGAGACTAACCGGGGCTGTCCCGTCACAAGTTGACCGCGCACGGAGATCGTTATACGACTCTCGTTGTGTTCGTCGGTTCAGTGACGCGCCTCAAGTCTCTCCCGATCAAACTTACATCAGAGACCGGAGACGGACGACTCGAAACGTGTGCGGAAAACACATCGACCGTTAGTGACGATTTACGCTGCCCCGTCGAAACTGACCGCTTTTGCTAACCCCGATTGTCGGTCGTACGACGCGCGTATTATCTTCGCGACACGCGGACTATGGTTGTTTTCGAACGCACCGTTTAATTTACGGTATCGACTGAGTCGTTGTTGGCGTCTCCTAACCGAGATTCCGTGGCGTCCGCCGTCGTGTTCCGATTGGGTACCTAAATCCAGAAGATCGCCGATAATCACGAACGTCGGCGCGTTCGCACGTGCGGCCTACCGACGTCAATTTCGAAAGAAATCGATGTTGAACGGCTCGCGTGACTGATAGACGTAATTCGACGATAGACCGTGATATGAAATACGGCGAACTGGACATAGGAACGACACTGAACGACTGCCTATAAAACGGCGGTCGCGTTCGTTCCGAAGGTTTTAAAAGATGTACGCCCGATTGTTGCGCGAAGGTGGTTTGATGCCCCTTCGATCGCGATGCCGTTTGCGGCGACACGAGAACGCTCGCACCCTGTGTGTTAAATACGAGCGCCGTTGTCGCCGCGAAAATTTTATAAGCCAATCGAAACTACTAAAGAACGCCGACCGAAAGGTAGGTTGTTCGTTGCCGAACGTTCAGGCCGGAAACGGTCTACGAACGGGCAAATATTTTAAAGATTACCCTGAACGGCGGATCACTTGGCTCGTGGGTCGATGAAGAACGCAGCTAATTGCGCGTCAACTTGTGAACTGCAGGACACATGAACATCGACATTTCGAACGCACATTGCGGTCCTCGGATACTGTTCCTGGACCACTTCTGGCTGAGGGTCGTACTTTTTGCAAGAACTTGCTTCTTTGCTGCTCGGTTTCTTTCAGAGAAATGTCGGAGCGATTTGAACGTTTTGAACGCGGTACGGCGACCGAAAGGTTTGCACGGCTCGCGACGTTCTGAAACGCGATAGCGGCGTATGTGCGTACATCGATCGACTGCGAAATTCTAACGAATTCCGCGGGTCGCGATGTCAAGCACATACGACGGTCCCCCGACGTAGCGCGTCCGTTCGAACGACGGCCACGGTTTAGTCGTTTCGTCCGTTTTTAAATGCGATCGTCGTGTCCGAGAGAAGAGCGAAGTGCGCTCAAGATCTTTGTGACAACGACGTCTGATCGTATAGGACGAGACTATCCGGTTGGCCTACGAATGGTACTCATTGCGCGCAATTATCGTCGTG